>PVIW01009796.1:33585-49269 GCA_004026585.1 Noctilio leporinus
TATTTTTAGAAAGAGGGGAAGGGAGAGAGGCAGAGAGGGAAAGAAACATCAATGTATGGTTGCATTTCACCTGCCTCCAGCCATAGACCTGACTGGAGACCTGGTTTGCAACCTGGTTATGTGCCCTGGCTGGGGAATTGAACCTGTGACCTTTGGGTTTGCAGGCCGGCACCTTAACCACTGTGCTACCAGCCAGGGCCCTTCAGTTTTATTTTCACTGTTTTATTTGTCAATATAAAAAATACTCAAATATTTACAACAAATAAATATGTGGGGACACAATAAGTTACAGTTAGAAGCCCTCCTCCAGGGCTGGGACAGGGTATGCCATATCGGTAGCATGCCCACCCTCTCTCCCCCTCCCTCCCCCCACACCTCTCCCAGCCCTGTAAAGGAGGACAAATATAAAATATCACTGAACCCCAGGGCCAAGTGGGAGACCCCTCCCACCCTCTCCCCCAAACACACAGGAGGCTCCACTCCCTCCCCCAAACCCTGAAAACTTTCACAACCCTAGGAGCAGGACTAAGCCCACCCGAGAGCCCTGCATTCCCCCCAGGGGTACAGCACCCTGCCCAGCCCACCCCCATATGTACATCCCTGCCCCTCCCTGGGGACAGCTGGGGGTGAGAGAAGCAAAGTGATCCACCCCTTCCCCTTCATAGCTCCAATGACTCATCAGAAGGACCCCTAGGCCAAGGGAAGACTCCACAGAAACAGGAAGACTGTGACACAAACACACCCACGTGCGCGCACGTGCGCGCGCACACACACAAACACAACCATATCTCCAACTTCTGTCTTGAAGTTTTTGGCTGCTGGGGTCCCATAAGTCCATGATTCACAGCCCCTCACAGAGAGGAGGAAGAAGCCCTCTGGGCGGCTGGTGCCTTGGTGAGCCACACCAAGTGGCAGTGCCCATGCTTAAGCAGAGCAGGTCCTCATGGGCGGGCAGGTACTGGGCCCAGTAGAGCAGGTGCCCGCGCCATGTCCCTGAGGTAGCTGGTGCCTGTGCAAAAGTAGGAGCCACAGCTCCCAGGCTGCCCCACCGACGTGGTGGGGGTCCCTCATACCGAGGACTCCTCGGGGTTGGAGTCTGGCAGCGGCTGTCGCTGATGTAGCTTGCGCCTTAGTTCGTCTGCCAGCTCAGGCAGGGGGTGCCCAAGCCCCTCGCTGTGGTCCTCCCCACCTAGCTGTAAGCGCACGTAACCATTGGCATTTGAGTTCCGCCCACCCCCCAAGTGAAGCCGAGTTGGGGATGGCAGTGGCTGGCCAGGGATGCCAGGAGGTGGGGAAGGGGGCCCAGCCCCGGGCTGGCACCGAGCGTGTCCAGGCACAATCTTGAGGGAGCCATCTGAGTAGTAGTAGCCAACAGGGTCCCATAGTTTCTCATCGGTCTCGGGGCCAGGGCGGAAAGGGGGGCTGGTAGGTTCCTTAGGAAGCTCCAGAGGGTACACCAGGGTTCTCTCTGCCGCCTTGGCACCTTTCTCCAGCTCCTCCCTCAGCCGACGACGCAGTGACAAAACAAGCAGCAGCAGCACCAGGCACACAGCCCCCAGCGCCACCACAGCCAGCCACACGAGCCCCAGGTTTTCCAGGGGTGCCCGGGCCTCCAGGGTCAATGAAGGGCCTGCCACCACAGCAACTAGGTAGCCTTCAGCAGCCAGTCGTGCTCCTTGCTCCTCCGAAAAACAGTGGTAGGCCCCCGCATGGCGGGGCTGGGCGGCCATCACCACCAGAGCCTGTAGCCGAGCGTCATAGAGGAAAGAGCCAGGCTGTTCTGCAGGCAGGTCCCGGCCTCCGAAGGTCCATCGGGCATGGGCGAGGTTGGAAGACAAGCGGCAGGGCAGCACCAGGTCTGTGCCCGCCACCACTGTGATGTTTTTGGGTGTGAGCCTGACTGCAGTGGTCAAGAAGGGAGAGGGTCCAGAGTTAGTGCAGGAAACCCAGGGCCAATCCCAGCAGGAGGAGGGCAAAAGACAGCTCACCTTTCTTACTGCCACGGAAGTTACAGATGCCTGAGGTGTCTGAGACTGTCACTTGCTGGATCAGCAGGGATCTGGTTGGGGAAGCAGGGTCCATCAGCATCCCTGCTCCAACCACCTACCTTCCCCTCCTGGTCCCAACAGGAACAGAGCCCTTGCTCACCCAGAGTGGCCATCCACAGCCACACAGCGGCTGGTATTGACACTCCAGGCGCAGTAGGGATCCCGAGCGAGGATGCAGTCTGCACAGGAGCGGTACTTCATGCAGTTGGCCACGGGCAGCTGAACCAGCTGCGAGCGGGAACCAGCAAACAGCAGCTTCTGCAAGAGAAGCAGTGGGCATAGGAGTGTCAGCCAGGCCTAGACACAGTCTGGGCACAGCTGGAACTGCAGGGGGGGAAGCACTGGGCAAAAGAGGTCAAAAGAAGGGAGAACCAAGGATGGAAACCTAAGGATCAAAGAACCCATGGAGGGTTTACTACAAGCCAGGTACCATCCTAAGCACCTTATAAATGTGACATTGGAGAGGAACGGCAGCCCTGTGGCACTGAGTACCATCACACCCTCAGATACACACCCCGCCCCCACACACAGGTCCAGTATAGTACAACAAATGGTGCATGTTTTCTTCCAGGCACATCAGCCCTCACTCTAGGACCAAGCAGGGCATAGGGTGTTTTCCTGTTTGCAAGCTGATTGCCAATCTGCCATTATTCCATGTTCTGGGAAACAATTTAAGCCACAATAGTTGGTACGAGGCGAGCATGTGAAACTTTAGGGTACCAGGACAGGCCAAAAAAAGATAAAATACCAGCAGCACCTCAGGGAAGAAGAGAGGCGTGGGGGTGAGGAATGCAGGCCACACAGCTGACTGGACACAGGCCTACAGGGCACAGGGTCCGGTATGACTCTTATTTCCTGGAACTTGCCCCAAGCCATGTATGCTTGAGCGCCTCCCAGCCCGGAAGGAGCCAAGCATAGGACTACGAAAGGTGGAAAAATAGCTGCAGGTAGGGCCTGCTTACTACCTTGCTCTGGGACAGGACCAGGCTTTTCATGGGCTCCTGGTCAAACACCTGCAGCTCCTCAATCAGGTGGACCCAGGGCCCCAGGCTCACAGCCTTCAGCAGCCAGCCATCTCCTGGAAGGCAGAAGAGAACAGATATCAAAGAGGGCACAAGGGCCCCTGGGACATCCCTATCTGGGCACAGAGGCCTTCAGCCAGCTCCTAGCAGCCAGGCCCACATGCCCACGTGCCTACCTGTGCCAATGAACAGCACTGTGTACAAGGCTCCATCAAGCCCTGTGACCCTGTCAGCCACCAGGTGGGTGAAGTTGGTGTCCTTCTTTACAAGCAGAGGCCGGCCCCAGCGAGGCTTCACCTTCTCTTCCATCAGCGGGTGTTTCTTGATGAAGTTGAGAGTATTGTCCGGCAGCTCCAGAGAACTGGTGTAGCCATGGTGACGGTGCCAGTTGTTGATGCACTGGGGGTTGCAGTTGGGGGAAAGCGGTCAGCCCATGGGAATGGCACTGAGGGTGAGGGCAGCAGCGCACTCCTCCCTGGACAACTCACCGAGCCCGGCCGAGGGCTGGGGACTGGGTCAGTGTATCGGCCCCACTTCTGGGATTGCTCCCGGTACTCCTTGTAGGGACCCTCGAACACCCTCTGGATCTCTTCCAATTGGTACTCACAAACTGCTGACAGGTCCACATCGCCCCTGCCACAACAAGGGAGGTACCCCCAAGGGTCAGGGTTGGTGCCCACTTTACCCCAGTTCAGTGCGTGCAGGGGGAAGGCAGGGTCCAGCACAAAGAGAACACGCAATGTAACGGCAGCTCTAAAGTGCCACCAGGGGCAGGGAACGGGCCTATCTCACACTGGGAGCAGATGCCCGGTACCCTCCTTGGCTTCCAGAAAACTGGCCAGCTGGACTTGCCCAGAGGCCTATACGGTAAACCACCCCTTACCTGAAGACCTGCTCCTCCCCACACCCAAGGATTCCCAGTCAGCTCACCATCGTGCCCGAAAAACCGCAAAGAAGGTGGTGTTGTGCCAGGAGGCATCCTGCAAGGTGTGCAGTGCCTGTAGCTGGTTGAGGTAGAGGTGGCGACTGGGGGATGAGCACACCAACTGTGCCTTTAGGAAGGTGGTCCACTTCTTCTGCAGGGTCCGCGCGCCCCCCACATCTCCCTGGCATATCACAAAGGGACATTGGCCGTCAGCCCTGTCCAGCCAGCGGGGACCCCGGTGCTCACTGCCAAAGACTTCTGTACCTTGCAGACTCGAGCCACTCGAGCCACCAACTGCTCCATATAGCAGTCGTACTCCAGCGCCCGCTCACTGAAGAAGAAGTAGACCTTGTCGTCGTCCCCCGTGAAGCTCCCAATGCTCTCCGGCACATAGGCAGAACCAACAAAATGAGGTTCTAAGGAAAGGGGAAGAGGCTTAACGAGGTCCTAGTTGTGCTTTCTCCCGAAAAGCTCCCCCAGTCCCCACGTCAGCTCCTCGGGGCTCACCGTTGAGCCAAAAGGCCAGGTACTCTGTCTTCACTGGGTGGTGGGGTCCCATGTTACGCAGGATAACAGGTTCTGTGCCCAGGAAGTTGTTGAGTGTGGCTGAGTACAGCTCGCCATCTATGGAGACAGAGGGTCAGCCAGGCCCGACAGAGATGACACATACCACCGAATGGGAACAAATCTGGGGGGGGAATATTCCAGCCTATAGTGGGGAAAGGCCACTCACCCACCAGGAGGCCAGCGTGGCCCTTAGCTGGGTCATAGGGGCACCTTCCCTTCCCATCCTCAAAGGCTCCACGCTCCAAGGTGAAGGTGACCATGTTCTGAGGCAAGGAAGATACAGAGTGAGATTCAGAAGGTCCGGAGCCCAGAGCAGTGCAAGGAGGGCCATGGGGGAGCAGACTCACGATGTAGGCACACTTGGGCTGGAAGGCATAGGTACCACACACGTACAGGTGGGATGAGTTGTATGGCTGTAGGAATCGGATGAAGTTTAAACACTCAGTCTGGGGAGAAAAATAAATCCAGTTAAAAGACAGAGGCCTGAAAACGGGGTCACAGGGACTGAGAGCAGGGAGCACGGAGTCCTGCTCACCCCCACCTCTCTAGGCTTGTCCCAAGCACCCACCCGGTTATTCTTCCCTTTCTGGATGCATTCGGTCTTCTTCTCCACGGGAGCCTCCCAGGAGATCTGGGAACAGGGAAGGGGCACATCAGCAATATCACAGGTACAGACTTAGTATGGCCTGCAGCAGCCACATAAGAACACCAAGCGACAGACAGTACATGGTCCCCATTCCCCCGGATCTTATTTCAGTAGAGGACATAGGCCTCAAACAGCTCCACAGCAGCAGAACCCAGTAGATGCTGCAGATGGGGAGCCAACTCTCGAACCCTGCCCACCACTGCCTTGCAGACCCAGCAAGATGCCTGAGGGGCAGGATGTGGGGTGGGCCAGCTGGGCTGAGCAGCAATCTGACCAATAGAAACCCCCGAGATCCTGCCTATCACCCGCCTGTGTGCCTCCCGCTCCTCCACCTCTCACCACTCCTTGCAGCTCCAGAGCCTCCACGCTGAAGGCAAACAGGGCCTCCCGGGCCCCCACATACAGGAGCCCGGTCTGCTCAGTCAGGGTCAGCGTCAGAAAGTCCTGAATGCCCGTTTGGGAGAACCGCCTCGCCACTGTGGCCAGCTCTGCAGGGACAAGATGGAAATGAGCATGGCCGTGGATGGGCCTTAACTAGAGCATTCCCCACCCCCGCCCTGAATCAGCTTTCTTCTATACCAGAGATTTTTCTACTAGTGTAATACCTGACTATTTAGTCTGGGCACTAACTTCTTTTCCCTTAGACTGTCAAATAAAAAAATGATAACAGCCAACACTAGCCAGTCAGTGTGAATCAAAATTATACCTATTTTTTTTTGACAAGTCAGCAAAAAATGTTTGTTTAGATGAGCCACAGATGAAAAAGGTTGAAAATCACTGCTCTATATAATGGTCTCCTGGGCTTACTTATCCTTGTTCCCCACATTAGGAACAGCACCCCACAAGCAATACAGCCCAGTGCCCTGATTGGCAATAAAGGGCATTTGCTGAATTGCTGCCTCGTGATAGCTCCTGCGGGCCTCCTCGGCCTTTCCCAGCCTGGGAGGAGGCAAATCCGAGCTGTGAGAAGGAAGGAAGGATATCTCAGCCACAGCTTCCGGCCAGAGGAAGCCATCAGACTTATGGTTCTGACTCTCAGGGTCAGCAGGAACTCTGGCTGCAGAGCTGGGCGCTTTTCCTTCCTAGCTTCCTTAGTTGCTTCTGCTTTCTTTCTCTGCTGCCCGATGCCCATATCAGATTCCAGCCAGACCCCAGCTCCTGACCCAGCAGGGTAGGACATACAGAAGTTGTGAGTGTAACATTCCACCCAAACAAATGCAGATTGCCAGGTATACCAGCACCGCTGGCCTCTGGTACAAGCAGGGACGGTAGGGGAAAACGAGGCTGGGACCAGGGATGGCCCCGAAGCCTGGGGGCTGGGAAGCCTTGTTGGCATTCACCATGCTGGGCACTACAACATTCATATAGTCGCAGGATCCCTATGTTGGCTCCTAAAATAGCTGCCAACCTGTCCTCAGGGTCCCCCTAAACAAGCTTAGTCTTTGGAGCCAATGATGGGCCCAGACACAGGCTGGTAAAGAAGGACTTCATTAGCTTACGGAGGTGAACTCACCTCAGGTCCCCAGAGTGCAGAGATGATACAAACACCTGACATCACCCCTTCCTACAGGTGTATGTGTGCTCGAGTGCGCAAACATGCACATTAAGGGCTGTAAGGTCTGCTGTCCTCCCCATGAGCATGTGCACGTACACACCCATCTAGGGCCACCAGATGGCAAGAGTATCGGGGCAGCAGAGGGGATCTATTAAAGTTGGTAAGGAGCCTCCTAGGAGCAGAGAGCTAGAAAGACCTGGTGCGGGGTGGGGGAAGCACTCTTGATTTTATGCTTACGCTGGCTCAGGTTTCTCTCACTAGATTCTCAGTGAGAATGAGGCATGGGGAACGATGCAGAATGGTCCCTCTCCTTTGCATAAGGGGGGCTGTCCAGTCAGTCCTAAGCATCAGAAGCAGGGGATAGCCCAGGTCCTGAGCAGGTTCTAAGTTCTTGGAGCCACTTAGTCACACTTCTTAGAAAGCTGGGTCACATGCATCAGTGAGCCTGGAGCCTGACTGACAGCAGGATAAGCTGGCACATTCTCAGTAGGAACTCCTTAACATCTCTCCTCCCCCAGCAGCCCCACCTGGCCCCTCTCCCCAAACTGGGATGTTTCCTCCAACTCCAGAACTCACCCCCAGAAGATACTGTCTTCCGGGGCACCAGGTTCCACCACACCTCAGCCCCAATGCCCAGGCCCCACAGCCCCACTGCCAGCAGCCAGACAGCCCAGTGTGGGGCCATGGCACACACCCAGGCTCTAAGCTCCAGGCCAGCTGCCCTGCTGGGGGAAAAGAAAAGGGTCAGAATTGCAGCCAGAGCAAACAGACAGGAAGGAACCCCCCAGGCCCATGCCAGGAGGAACCAATATAAGACCTGATCAGGCCTCCCCAGGACCCCCCACCCCCGTCCCCTTTGCCCCCTCCTTGGAGCAGACATCTAGTCAATCCCCTCTCATACCTGGCCCCGCCCCCCGCCTCGCCCCTCCAAGCCCCCACAGGACCAAGAGACGCCCCTGACGGGGAGGAGCCGAGTGAGCTGCCAAAGTGGACACTCTAAGAAACCTTCTCTGGCCCCCAGGCCTTCCCCCAGTCCCTCTCCTCAACAGGAAGTTATTTAAGAAAATAAAAAGGGGACCCCTCCCCACACTCAGGCCCAACAGATTCGATGATCTCTTAAAATTACCTCCGGGAGCAAGGACTTGACTCTACTGGGGCTCCAGCCAGCCCAAGACCTAATTCTGGGAGGTGAACTCCCTTACAGAGGGAGGGAGATGTGGAGGGGGGCGGTGGGGGTACTTGATGTACCAGGCGCAGAGGTCCTGCCCCAGATTTCCCTTCCCCTAGCGCGGACAATGGACTGGCAGAGCCAGAAGCCCCGCTCTACGCCGAAAGGGCTGAAGCAGGCCAGGGGCCGAAAGGGATCCGCTTCCCGAGGTCTCTTTGTTGCCCAAGAAGGAAGGCAGGAAGTGGATGGAATGGGCGTGGAAGTGACCAGCGACTCCTCCGTTTCTCCAACGGCCTCCAAGAGACACTGGCCCTGGGGCTGGGGCCAGTGGGACCGGAGACGTGCTGGTCCGGTGGAGGTTCGCCCCGGCAGCGCCTTCAGGCAGGGCTGGGAGGGCGGACTGGCTGGGGGGCGGGGGCGGGGGGCGGCGCGAGGGGACCCCCGGTAAACCGCGGGGAGGCCCCAGGCAGGATCGGACGAACCTTTCCTCCCACTTGGGGATCGCGCCCCCCGCCGAGCCAGGCCATCTGGGTTCATTTCCGCCGCTCCAGGCCGCAAGACCGGGCACAGAGACAGAAGCTGGGGACCTGCCCACCCCAAAGCAAAGGGTCCCTGGCCAAGACCCCTTGCCGGGCTCTGCTCCTCCCCTCCCCCAGGTCGGGGATTTGAATGCAAACAAAGCGGCGCCACGGGGAGCGTGGCGGAGCCTGGCCTGCGGACGCCCCCTGTCGGCCCAGGACCCACCACGGGAAGGGCGGGGGACCCGCGGCAGGCTTACCCTCTTAGCCTCCCAACACCCCAGAGCCCTCCTCTGCCCCTTCCCCGAGCCCGGGCAGGACGCCGCTGCACGCTCAGATGTGCCCGCCCAGCGCTGCCCCCACCTCCAACTTCTTCTAGGGTGAGGACGGGGAGACAGACCCTGGGTTTAATGCAGGGGCGCGGGGTCCCAGCTGTGGCCCCTCACCTTTGCCCACCCCGAACGGCGGCCGCAGGGCGAGGGCTCCAGTTGGGGACAGGGCGGCCGGCTGAGCCCGCGAGCTGGCTTTCCAGGACACCCCGCCTCCCGAGCGGAACGGGCGGGGGGCCACGGCGGGGAAATCCGATCCCACAACATCGGCCTCGGTCCAAGCCCGCCCCAAACTTTCCGTCAGGGGTGGAGGAAGCTGAGGGCAACTCTGGGGCCTGGAGAGGATCCCAACCCCGGACCCGACAGCACGAGGGACCCCTCCTCTTAGCCCGGCTCTCCAGACCAGTCCGCGCCTCCGCACCCCCTGGCTGTGGGCACTGCTTGCCCCACTACGAGCCCCGGCGAAGGGCGCAGGAAAGATCGTGGGCGCACAACTGTCCTCCGCTGCCCTTCTCTGCGTCCCCAGACCCTGTCTCTCGCGCATAAAGCAGCCCCTGTCAGAGTCGGGGGACAAAGGGGCGCCCCGGGGCTCCGACCCCACGCTGCCCTGGCCACACTCACCTTCTCCTAGCCGCTGGAGTATCTGGGCACCGCCCTCACGTTCGGCTCTGACCCGGGGCCGCCCCCGCCCACCTCCTCCGTGGCCCCTGTGCCACCGCCCCTCAGTCCCAGCTGGACTCGGCGCCCCAGAGCTCAGGCCCCCAGCGCCACCGCGGCGGGCGCCGGCTCTTTCTCTGACGGCGTCTACTCCGCCCTCCCTTGACGTCAGTCGGGGGCGGGTGTTCTAGCGGAGGCCGGGGGCGGGCCCCGAAGGCCAGCTCCGGAGGGGGCTGCGACCCGCCAGCCCCCGCTTCCCGCCCGGCTGTCAGCCACTCCCCCCCACCTCGCCCCCCTCCCCCACCACGGGCCCCTGCCCTGCAGCCCGGAGCCTGGGAGTCGCGGAGGATGAGCCACCGCGCCTGAGGACTCGGGACATTGTCCGGAGGCAGCGGATTCACTCGGCCCTTCCGAATTGTCTCCCCTGGCCCACAGCGGGCTGGGCGGCGGGGTTCGGAAAGGGGCCGAGGGGTCTTGGTCTGAGTGTCCGAGAGAGGGGCGCAAGGGAAACCCGTCTTCTCCTAAGGGCAGATCAGAGTGGGCTGCCTTTTGGCCCCTAACGCCCGCTGGCCCTGCAAGACTGCACGGGCCTCCCCAGCCTGGGAGACTCCCGTCAATGGAGACACTCTGCCGTTTTCGCTCTACGGGCACAGGGACCCACTCAGCGCTCCTTGCCCAGTTCCCGGGGACCATCCTCTACGCCTTAGGCCCAGAGCCTACTCCCAGGGAACGACTCCTGGTGCCACTGGTAGACTGAATAACAAGTGACAGAGCTCTGGTG
This sequence comes from Noctilio leporinus, assembly GCA_004026585.1. Classification (NCBI taxonomy): domain Eukaryota; kingdom Metazoa; phylum Chordata; class Mammalia; order Chiroptera; family Noctilionidae; genus Noctilio; species Noctilio leporinus. Next base: position 43,802 of record PVIW01009796.1, read on the forward strand.
GTCGGATGAAAGGGTCTGAGGGTAGCCTGCTGAAGAAGGTCTACCATCTTCAGAATCGCCAGTCTCCACTCGCGGCTGCTCCTAGGAGTAACTGGGTAGCTCTGGCCTCCTGGCTGGTGCTGTGGTGTCTTTGAACTGGGAAGGTGGGCAGAGGAACCCCAGAGAGGCCAGTACTCAGAGACAAATTACACCTCCTGGCCAGGGCAGAAGTGAAGAGACCCAGAGGTTAGGTTGTTTGCTTTGAACTACTGAAGAAAGCTTTAGCACCCCCCATCCCCCAACAGCAGATCTCTATTATAAATCAGGACAGACGCTTTTGTTCTGGGTTCAAACTTGGCATAGGAGGAGCGAGAAGTGGAGACCAGAAAAGTAGTGGAGATAAAGGGGGAGGCATCAGTAACAACTAGACCTTTTGCTGGTGCAAATAAAGGCTCCTTCTCCCGAGTTGGCCAAAGACACATTTCCCAGCTCCTTTCCACCAGAGCAAAGGCTGTGGCCTTAGAGATTCTGGAGACACGGAGCAAGCCAGCCAACTATCAGCATGGGGTGGGCAGAAGGCTCTCTGCCTCAGCAGACAGGGAGAGAAAGAGTGGGACCCCAGTAGTCACACCCAGTGTCTATTTAGGTAAAGATGACCCCATATGCAGTCTTCCTGACCTTTGTTCTGTGCTGTAGACTTAGCAACTTGCCCCCACTACATTTTCTTTCTGTCCTCAGGACCACTTTTGTAAAAGTAGGTATTGTTTTTCTCATTTTGTAGATAAAATGAGTCTCAGAGACACCTGTCAAAGTCACAAACTAGTAACAGGTCAGAATGTTAAGTCAGGCCCTAGGACTCCTGATCCTTATTTACATTAAGTCACGGTGGATCGTGATAACTTCTGGGCCTCAAACACGCCATTTCCTGCAGTTTTTCCTCACCTTCCAGCCCCGCCCCCACCCTCTAGGTGTAAGGGTTACCAGGCAGAGACTTGAGCTCCTGGCTCCACCTGCAAGGTGGCTCCAGTGGAAAGTTTAAAAAGGTGGTTTGGTTTCACTGGCAGGGACAGTCTTCCATACCTCAAGGCAGGCTTCTGTGTTCTAATAACAGACTCAAGGGAAGGCTCCCCAAAGATAAGGCTGCAACCCTCTCCACCCCTTTTCCATCTGTGCCCATTTCCTGCTGGGTTCTGCTCATTTTCAGCACTGGCCTTTTCCATGAGCAAGTGGGCCTGGGATAAAGTTTCCTGTATGACTACTTGTTCATGATTCATATTTAATGTAAGCACAACTGGTTAAAAATGAGGATTCCCAGGTCTTAGGAAACAAAATTGTACTCCCCTCACCTCCCCCTGCTACACACACACACAAAAGCCCTCCCTGGGGCTTATCTGGGATATTATGTGGAAAGCACCTACTCTCAGCCTCAGGTCCCGACACTCCTACTTGCCTCCCTTACTCAACTGCTTGTGGCCAAGGGAAAACAGAGAGGTATTAAATGCCTTCTGAAATTTGCTCAAGATGCAGTAGCAGCTGAGGCTGGCCCCTACAGGTGGGCGCAGGAGTCAAACCTGAAAAGGCTCCTCTTTCTCCTACACCCTGTGCCAGAGTGACCCTCATTCCTGAGCTCCTTATCCCCTAGCTCTTCTGAGGCAGCTTTTGGACAGGAGGAGCCAGGCTTCACACTGGGGTTCTCTAGTCAACACTGCCTGGCTAGTTCCCAGGGAGCTCAGAGCTGCTGTCAACCCACTGGGGGAAATGAGAAAGCCTGGGTCAGGGATCTTTCTGAGGGCCTAGAAACAGAGTTCAATGGGGACATAGGAAAAGGACTTCCTCTCTACTTCCTCCTGAAGGAGAGTTATCAAAACCACCCACCTGGGAAGCTTTTCCCTTCCCAGCCCCTCCCTGCCACCATACCAAAAGGAAGCAGGAAAACATCCGTCATCATAGCCCCGGATGCTGCTTTTCCAGGGGCTTTAATCAGGATATCCCTCAGCCTTTCCTCAGGGGCTCCTAGCTGGAAAGGGCAAGTGGTGAAGGCAGCAGCACCACTGTGGAATTCTTGGCCTAGAGGAGGCTGAGTCTCTAACTGGCACCAAGGCAGTTTTAGAAGATACGGTCTAGTATGCTCATGGCCATTTCTAGAGGGCCCATTACATGTCCCAGGGGATGGCATACACCCTTGGGTGACCTCAAACCACACCTCTGCTCAGGTTACAGCTAGGTCTCAGGAGGGACTGAGTTGACACCAACACCTCCTCTCTCCTTGGTGTCTGTTTCTCTCTGGGAAATGAGTGTGTTTGAGGCAGGGCACAAGAACCAGGAGTAGGAGTGGGGGCTCTAGACTTGTCTGCTGAAGAATAGCTCCATCTCTTTCTCTTCCCCTTTCTCAGAGCCACGCAGGGGCAGCTTAGAGACCTGGAAACTCCCCCAGTTCAATCCCTTAAGCCCCCTACTCCTTTTCTACCATTCGCAGTGAAACAAAGGGAAATTACAGAGGTGATTTCCAGGTTCCAGCGCAAACTGAATGGCTGTAGATGAACTGCCAGATGTGTAGCATCAGAAGTGGGCAGCCCTGAAGGATGATTCAGGAGACTGGCTCACCAGCGCCTCTGCTCTTTTATCGGGAGTATCTCAGATCTACCTAATGCCTCTGAGGCCTCAGTTGTGTCCTGGCCAAGGGGGGCTGAGATGCTGCCAGGAACAGAAACCAGAACTCTCTCAGTCAAGTCACCTGGGCATCCAAGTCACCCTGGCAGAGGATTTCTTCCACCTCTCACTTGGCAAAAGCTGTGAGGCAGAGAGGTGTCCCAGCCCTCTGAATTATAGATGCCCCCTGGCTCCCAGCATTCTGGGGTCCCAGCAAGGGAGGTAGCTGTGTCTTAAAAAGGCTCAGGAAGTGATGGAAGTGATGGGGTACATGTGGTTCTCCAAATTGAGCTACTTGCCCTGAAGGTCCTTTATTGTAGAAGAACCTCTCTCCTAGTTAGTTTGCCTTCCCCTGACCTCTGTGGCTTGAAAGAACAAAGAAGAGGGACACAGCAGCAGGGGAAGTCTAAGTACCCATCATGGTGATGTTCCACCAATACACTAGAGCTAAACTGAGGAATAGGCACAGGTCAGTTGGGCAGGGGTCATCCTTTGCTACTTCCTGTCTACTTCTGTGGCCCCTGCAAAACCCTATCCCAACCTGGAAAGAGTCAGAAGTAGCCAGAGACTAGAAATGGATTCTCAAAGATTGGAGATGTGGACAGAGGGAGAAAATGGACACCCAGGGGTTTCCTAGGGATTCAGAAGACCCACTCACTTCCTAAGGTGGAGCAGGTCAAAGACACAAGACTCACCTTGGGAAAGGCTGAGGAAAGCAAAAGCAGCATCGGGAACTGTCTTTGGCATGGACACCTGACTCCTAAATCTGAGGAGTTTATCTCAGAGCTCAACAATAAATTGAATGAATGTAATTACAGCTTTGATCCACCATCTCACTCTGGGGGATACCTCCCCGACAAGATATGAGTGGGCAATGGTCCCAGACTGTGTCCAAACACATGTTCTGCACCCAGGCTCCAGCAGGGTTCTGGGGCTACAGGAACAACTGATCCTCCTTAGAGACTTACAAACAGCCCTCTGCTGTAGGGCAGCAGGGACTAAGTCCCAGTCACAGGACTGTATGAGGTGAGCATTCAGCAAACTGGATGCTGGGCATGGGACCTTAGCGTAGGGATGCCGGAAATCATCTGAACCTCTGATGTGAAATTAGACTTTAATGTGCACAAAGAAACCTCACATTCATGATAGGGAGAGGAAGAAGGGTGGGAGGACTGTGGTCCAGGAGGGCCTTGCGTGAAGAGGACACGCTTGGTGGGGAAGGAGAGCTGCGGGTGTGGGGCGGGCAGGCAGGGGTAAAGGAAGGCCCTTGTTCATCAGACTGGTCCTCCTCTGGCCTTCATTCTTTGCTTCCTCCAGTTCCGTGGGTCCGTTCACTCCCTGCCAGAGCCAACAGCCATGGGTCACTCCTACTCCACTCCATTACTTGTCTTCCCAGGTCCTGAAGTACTGGGCCTGAGACAACGTGAAAAACAGGGTGTGTTAGCCCTGGGCCCTGATGCTCCCTGATCTTATTGGGTCCATTCAGCATCCAAGACAGCCTTCCCCTGTGCTAGGTGCTGAGTGATAGGACTGCTGGGGCTCACCCCAGGCAAGGATGATAGGGCAGCAGTCCACAGGCCAACTCTGCCTGGGTCCCCTCCACTCATTGCTCGCAGTCCCAGGGCAGGGTGAAAGAAAGGTGGGGATGGCTTCCTGGCTTGGTCAGGCCACGAATCACTTTTCCTTCTTTTCATGACAAGTACAGTTTCCCACCAAAAGACTAGCGTGATCTAGTTCTTTGGTAACTGAGGGTGAGGTTCGTGCTCCAGCTTTCTCGGGGCCTTGCGAAATCTGAGACCCAAGCCACAGACTGTGGCAACGTGTCAGCCCCAAGTCAGAGGTTACAAGGGAAGGACAAGCACAGAGAAGACAGAAGACAGGCAAGCAGGAATTAAGCATTGTGGAGGGTGGGTGCTCATCACCACTGGCGGCTGAGGGCCCAGAAGGGAAGTGTGCCTAAGCCGGCTGGTGCTGCTTGTCGGAGGGAGGCTGCCAGGGTAGGCAGGGCTGGACTGTGCTTAAGTTTGTAGGTGTGGGAGCCAAGCTGGCCCTGCGCCCTCGTTCTGACATTTACACACTGCCTGCCTGTGTGACGGGGCAAGCCATTAACCTCTCTGTGACTCTGGTTAGCTTGCTCATCTGTAAAATGGGGTCATATTAATACCTGCCTCATGGGGATTATATGGATTCATGTAGAAAATGGCTTTGTTCGATGTTAGCTCTAAGCTCTAAGTACTGTCACTTAAAGACTCTGAGAAAATGAGGGTGTGAAGAAATCGGAGGGACCAGGGAAGCCTGGTGTTCCTGAGTGTTCCTCCTAGCTGAGTAGGAGGCCAGCTTCAGGCTTTCAGGACAAGGAGACAGAGGGTGGACATGTGGTGCCTCTGGTGCCCTTTGCTGGCGCTGCTCACAATAAAGCCGGTCCTCCCAGCCCAGGGTATGCCCTCTCTAGGGCAGTTTCTCTTTGCATTTGCTCTGGAGAGGCTTCTCTACATTCCCCACCACATACCCCCACTGGGTATGACTCTTGATAAGAATAAAGGTCCTCCAGGTGGCTCCCCTGCCCCATCACCCTCTCCACCTGGCTCCCAGCCGGAAGTGTAGCAGCTGCAGTGGGGGTGGACACACTGTGGCTCTGGTCAGCCTCCTCACCAGTTCCCTCCCCTCCTAGGTCAGGGGACCAGATGGGGCACCACCTGGGGCTGACAGTGGGATAGCAGCTCCTGCCAGCGGATGTAGGTCTGGGCAGCTAGGTCCTTGAGTTTTGTCCGGTGCATGGCCTGGGGGCTCTCTCGGATATGGGTGCTGATGTGGAGGTCCAACTGCATACATAGTAGCTT
>PVIW01009797.1:0-49140 GCA_004026585.1 Noctilio leporinus
GATTAGTAAGGGCATGTGCTTTCTGTAGTTTGTTTCCCTTAAAGGGGAAGGCAGGGGCTTTGAGGACCCAAATATAAATTAATTTTTAATATTTTTTAAAACTGAAAACCACTTAACTTTAATCAGCTTTCCTCTTTCAGAACCTCCTCCATTCTGCTTCTACATTTAGCAGAAACTATTGTTTCTTAGGGGGAAAAAAAGGGATGCACCATTTTCCAGAAAATTGTTTTCCCCCTCCCCAGTTTACGTATGGATGAAACATCAAGGTCACAAACATGACTTTAAGACCATTATCAACCTATAGATAACTGTCCGGTTTTCAATCTCTTGCTTTCACATACAAGGTCTGTCCTTAAAGTATTGGCTGCTCAAGCCATTTTAATTATATTGGCATTGGCTTAATACTTTTGGGACAGGCCCCGGTATAGTAAATTTCATTTTATCTTTTCCCCATCTCATGATTTCCAAATTGCCTAGTATAATTTTCCAAGTCTACATGCACTCTCCTTTACTGATATTCCCTCGTTTAAAAACTTTACTTTACAGCTATGTTCTTCCCAAGAGACCTCCTCTATAGAAAACTAGCTCCCCCAGCCTATATTTCATCAAAGATATGAAAATACCTCTATCTTGCGAGTTTTGCAAGTATAGTTACCTTGTCATTAAACTCTTTGGACCAAAAGATTATCAAGTCCAGTAAACCACTAACTACATACTGTTATTCAGGCAATGATTCTCTTTGGGCCTTAATTTCAGTCAACGTGTTGTTGATTTTTAAGTCTATTTTCCTAATTAAGCTTGCTCCCAAGATGTTAGTTAATCTTTCTTCTTCCATCCCCCTGTAGATATAGACTAGGGATTCTAGTTTCTTGAACATTAACATATGGTACTTTCTTGATAAAGAGCTTTTATTTTGAAGAATTAATCTTCAAACATGGATGGATATTTAAAAAATAAAAATTTAATTAAAAAATGGTTTATCTTTGTTTGCTACATTGACCAGACTCTGGTTTTAGTTCAACAGACCTAGAGACCTGATACTGTCATTCACTAAAAGTAGCTCGTATCTCAGGGGCAGACTCAAATTACAAGCTCACGGACAAATGCATAAAACCAGAATACCTACTGATTGGTTTACAAATGAGAGAAAATACTGCTACATGGATTGAACTATTAATGTCAACTTTCTTTTCCAGCAAGCCGTATCAGAGCTCCTGCATGGGAAGCTAAATCATAACAGGTTGCTTGGTGAACATGGGATCAGAAGAGGGCATAAGCATTCTAGTTTGCCTCCCACTTCCCTGGTGTTACTCAAAATATAAACAATGCAAAACTGTAAAAATTTGAAAAGTCCAACAATGTTTTGCCTTTTCCCCATGGCTAAGTTTACACTTACTTTGAAATACCGAAGCTTATATTATTTCAAAAGTAGTATTTTGTAAGCTTGTTCTGTTGGTGTCCTAAATACATGATTTGTCTACTGGGCTCAAAACAAGAGGAGTTTTGCTTGCAATAAGCCTGAATGCAACCCTTCTAAAGGATACCAAAACTCACTCCTCTTTGCAAATATGCTGCCAATATTTGCAAAGTGACTCTTTAATGTGCTTCCATAACAGAGTCATCCCTTTCTGACTGATATATTCTTCCTCTATCTACATTAAGGCATTCAATTACTTTATAGTCACAGAAGACTGATCTGAAAATATTCTAAAAGCTTTCATATCTCTGATCTGCTCCACTGTTCATCAATTTCATATTGTAGAGCTCAATCAGAGAGCAGAAAGTCCCCACCTTCTTTCATAACAATAACTATTGAAAAGGAAGAAAAATCAACTAGATCCCCATGTCTTAGGCAAAGACCTGTCCAGGATAACTATAAGAATCTAGAGCTATTATGCATGATGGGGTCAAGTTTATATTGGCATGGGAAGCCCATAGTCATAGCATAAATGATCACTGTCTAAGATAGGATTTTTTGGAAAGTGTCCTAAGATACTTGTTGAATGAATAAATGAATGGATGTTAAGAAAAAAATGTAAAAGCCTTCAAAAAAAAAAAAAACAAGGACAGTTAAATAGCTAGCTTTTTGATGCACTGCACATTTAATTACTTAAATTATTAGATTTAAGAAAAGCTAAGGACCAGTCCCCATAAAATATTAATTACATAGGGACTAATCATAACTTTATTGTGGGAAAATCTGGCAGACACCTGTCTAAATAAAATTACTTTCAAGCGGACACATAAACATCATATTCCTTCCAATGTGATATAGTGAGAAGGGTACACTGTAACTTTTGTGTCACACTTGTCAAAAATGTATAACTTTAGTCATGGAAATGCAATAGATAAAACCAGTTGGGGGTGGGGCATCTACAAAGTGGCTGGCTCTTCAAGAGTATCAACATTGTAAAATACAAAAAAAAAAAAAATTAAAAGAGAAGTTAGGGGGAGAATTGGTGATAGGCAAATAAGATTTGTAGATTAAATTTAATGAATCAGGACTAATGTCCTGATTTTGATGATTATACAAAGGTTCCATAAGATGTTAACATTTTTAGAGAAGTGATATATATATGTATGTGGGAACTGTACTATTTTTGCATCTTTACTGGAAATCTAAAATTATTTTCAAATAAGTTAATAGAAGAATAAGACACATTTCCTGAGAAAATAAGTTTATGTGTCACTAACTGAAGTAACTGTATCTTAAACTGTGTGTTGGGTGGAAAATAACATCTGAAGGATATTTGAAATCTGTCAATGCCAAAAAGCTATTCCCACCAAAGGCCTTGGTAACTTCTCCTCCTCCACTCTTTCAGAGTTATCATATACCCTTTATATTTTCAATAATGCAATTTTCAAACGGTGGTTAAAAGGCACATGGTTAAAACAAATCTAAGACTACGGAAGACCTTTCATGAAAAGTAAGCTTCCTTCTCCAAGCCTCTGCTATCTCTCCAACTTGGTCTCCCAATACAATCATTTTAACCCCTATAGCATTTGCTACAAGAGACCCTTATCCCTAAACATTGTGGCTGCTGTAATATTTACTTTAATTGTTTCAAACAAAATCTTTTGGCTTCTTGCCATGATAGTAGATAGATTAGTTTTGGCTTTTTACATAACTTCTGATTTCCCCTTCTCTATGTCCCTGTAAAATTATATCCCCATGTAATTAAGTTAATAAACAACAACTAGAATAGTATTGTGTATTTTCAGTTCACTTTGGAAATAAGTTGTATGCCATGATGTACTTTTTCTTGATATTTTTGCTTTCCCTGATTTTGCTCTATGCTTTTATTTTTTTTCTTGCATTTTATTTTTGTGTTTCCCTCAAACATGCTATCAAGTATTTTGTTTCATCTTCCCCTTTTTTTAATTTAATTTTATTATTGTTGAATTACATCCATCCCCTTTTTGCTCCCCTCTGTCCTCTGCTCCACTCACCTATTCTCCCACAAAGTCAATCCCACCTGTTGTTCATGTCCATGGTTCCTTTATACTAGGTTCTCGTCTAAATTGCCCCCCTTCTTTTCTTCTGGGGAACTCTGTCCTAGGGCCATTAGGCTTCCTGCTTCATGCTTCACTCTGGATCTGTTTCTAACTTGAAACTCTCCTCTTGCCCACCTCCCCCAGCATTCTGCATGAAATTCAAAGACTTCTGGATTTGAAAACATGACAGCTGAATAATGCTTTGACTGGATTATAGGTTATGAATATCTTTTTTTCTTAGTACTTTGGGAAATAGTCCCATTATTTCCTATCATGCAGGATTGCTGCCTCCATTTTTATTCTCTAAGAATTGACCTCCTACCCTTCACCCTTCTGTATCTCCAAAATTAACATACTCCCTTTCTTAGACGCCTTGAAATTTTATAGTCATGCATGCAAGTATATTTAATTATTCTGGCATTCGGTAGAATCTTTTCATCTGGAAAAGAATGCTCTCACTTGTTATTTCTATGCTATAATTGTCCCCTCAGTTTCCTTGTTCTCCTTTTCTGGAATCCCTACTATATTTGTAACTCTCAGAATGCTTCTCTATGCCTTTATTTAAATCTCCTCCCAAAACTTTTTGGGTAATTATCTTGACTTGATTGTCTGTTGCATGAATTTGTTATTCTGGTGATTTTTTTGTCAGAAATGCTTCTTGTTTATTTCGCAAGGTGGCATGATCTTAACATATGGATAGAATGTCTTCTTGGCTCACTGTGCTCTGCCTTGAATATTTTAAAGCTTAAATCCTCTATTAAATCCTTAATGTATGTCTGTTATGTAAGGTCACTTTGTTCCTGTTTCTTCATCATATATCTTTTTTTAGTGTTTAGGCTTTCATCAAATACCAGGAAACACTTGCTTCTCTGTTCATATTTAGAAGGAGACAGTGCAAAGAAAGAAGCTGACTAGGGAAACCATATTCATTTGCAGGGCTTGCACATTGATGCTTTTGCCTCAGCGTGTACTGGCAGGAGACTGCTTAGGGTGTTGCGGACCCCTACAATGCTAGCTTATGAAGATCATTCTTTTCTCCCTAGGACCAATTCACATTTCTTAGAGGGTTTTGTTTTGCCTTGGGAGGACAGTTGTGAAAATGATGTCAGGAGAGTGGAACAGTTTAACTGTGGTTGAATTAATAACCACCTTGTCTTCAATTAGTTTTCAGTCCAGCTTCCGTGCTACCATGTATCTGTGCTTTCAGCGGTCTGTCTCCCTCACTTGGTGAATCTTCCTCTGGATGGTGTCTAGGTTGAACTTTCCTCCACCTTGAGCAGTTAACCTTTCTCCATTTTGATCTTTGTTATGTAAAAATGTGTTGAAACCTCTTCCATGAGTAGCTCTCTTATTCTTGACACTGTTGTAAAGTGCGTCTGTCCATTGGCTAATAAGAGTGGCTATCACCTACTCTTATTCAATAGTTCTAAAAGGAGAGAACAAATGTGGCCTATCTCGACTCTGCAAAAGCTTGTCCTTATAGCTGGTGATGAAAAGCAATGAAGAGTTTGTTCAAAGCATCTGAATCACAGGGAGTAGAAACATGAAACAAAACAAATGGTGGTAGCTAATCAAAAACAGTGCTGCTTTTTTTTAAAATTTAATTTTATTGTTGTTGTATATCCATCCCCTTTTTACTCCATTCTGTCCCCTTCCCCACCCACCCACAAAGTCAATCCCACTTGTTGTCCATGCCCATGGTTCTTCCATATTAGGTTCTTTACATGGCCAGACAACATTCCAGGCCTAGTAAGAAAAAGATGTTCAAGTTCCCAGTCTCTTTGTTTCTTTTTATGCTCATCTTAAAATATCAAACACAGCATATTTTTGAAAACAATTTTTGGTGACTATAATCTGCTGGCTCCCAAAGCACATGCCTATTTTGGGGGGCTCAGGGTAAATACAGCTACTGAAAGATCCCAGGGTAAGGTGACATCTTTGGTGACAAAACATGAGCAGATAGTGAAATCAATATTATCTTACACATTAGCAAATGTAATCACATTCAACAAGGACTATCAAGGTATTCCTTTTAAAAAATAATTCTCCTCAAAGGGCTCTCAGAAGATCTGAACCAAAGAGGAACTCAGCTCTCTTTCACCCATCTGGAGTTCTTCTCTTTTGGGGTCAGGAACACTCAGTCTCTGAAGCCAGGAGCATTCTGACCTCCATGTGCAGCCCCAGCATGCTGGAGTACCTGCGTGAACAAAGAGAAGGGTAAACACCAGCTGTCAGAGAAGAGGATAAAAGAAATCCAAATATTGAGACTATAAAATATAAACTAATGATTTTCAGGTATAGAAAGGAGTCTTGTCTAGGATCAGGTGAGTTCTCTTTCTTTAACAAAAGATAATTATAGGGAGGTACTTGGTTTTAAAGACTTTTAAGTTGAAAATGGTATGTTTTTGCATAGCACTTGATAACCAATCTTTTATATGAACATTTGATTTCAGCATTAAAAGTCACTTTATAATAATAAGGACAGATCAGATTTTTAAATTCATTTTTTATTTTACAGATCTGGAAATAGGGGTTCACACTATTTTTTCCCCAAGATTACATATATTAAGAAATCATAACTCAAAGTCAAGCATTCTGTCCTTAAGTTTTATATTCTTTTTATCATATAACATTGAAATTTATCAAATCAGAAACATTAATTCATCTAATAAATTTCCCACCAGTTCTGGGGGTCTTTTTATTACTCTGCTAGCAATGATCTAACCTATAGTCTATGATGGAGGCATTGTACTATCAAGCAGGCATTTAGTTCTAAAATTTCCAAATATGATGTAGTTTAGAGAATCAAGTTTATAATCAGCTATAGAACTTGTGGAAGGCTAGCTCACCTGTTTAAAAAGTCTAGCTAATACTCTGCAGATTAACTTTCTATGAAGCTCTTAGCAAAATTCCAAATTTCTGTTTGGAATCCCAAGTTGCGAAGCACAAAATCAAGTAATTCAGGACAAGTTGGACAACCATTACATAGTGAAGCTCAGGATTCTGCAACTAAATAAAGTTGTAAGATATCTTTGCCTTTGCTTAAAATTCTTTAAAATTAGGTGCAAGTCACTATCATAAGTTTAAAATAATTTCAGCAAGCAGGGTTACAATAGCCAACATCATTAAATATTGCCTCTCATTCAGGAGTTATAAGGGAATAGTGTTTTTATTATAATAATAGATCTAAACTTCCTAGATTTATAATTTATAATTTTCAACAGATTAATTAAAATAGAAAAAATTTCTATATAAAGTGAAAGCTTTGAGATAGGAGAAGACTAGTTGCATCTCTAACTCTATGATAGAATAAAAACTAATGGGTAGAAAGATGGCAGATTTTAGTTCAATAAAAAAGAACGCTTCTCACAGCACTGGAATGTGCTCTCTTAGTGAAATGATGAGCTTCTTATTGCCACAGATATTCTCTGAAAGATCTTTAGAAATGTTAAGTCATAGTGTGGAAGGTTGGTCAGAGAACATCCAACTCTATGATACTGTGTCTCCAATACTGTTACCTTCATCCCAGTAATCTAAATGACATGGGAAATGTACACTTCTATCTTCCTCTCTTCTGAATAATTACTTGGGTGTAAGAACAATCTTTCTTGATATTAGATTATTTTAACATCAGTGGAGTGTAAGTGATTTTGGAGACTTTTTTTCAATGAAGTTATCTACATTTGAAAATAATTGGGATGTTGTTGTTATGGTTTTATTTTATCACCTCCTTGTCTTAACATCTGTTCCAATCAAACAGAATGTCCTATATAACTAAAACATCCCCTGTAATTCATTCTGGTAACCCTCCCTCCAGGCCTATACATACCATGAGAAGTAGAAGTGGCAGGTGTGTGGCAATACTTCCTTGTGAGACCTGTGCATGCTCTCTTGGGGGCCTATACAATGTAATCAGATGTTGAAAAATTTACCAAAGACCTTTCCTCTTTACTAACTTCTATTTGGTGGTATTGATTGTAGAACTTGACTTTTTACCTTAGTTTACAATTCCAGGCTATTGAAGACTTAGTTTGTTTACCTTTGTCAGTAGAGTGCCATAAACATTATTCAGCATGGAGGGATATTTTAGTTTGGATTTCCTTAGTAATCGACATTATGAGAAGGGTTCTAGAACAATTCATTTGGGAGATAATCCTAGAAAATACAATAGAGGAGGAGGTAAGTGAGACAAAACAAAGGATAACATCATTCTTCACCCACAAAGTTACTACTGAGGACAACTGGAGTTGAATCCCACTGGTGAACTCTGGTGGGTCAATACAGAGCATGTCCCAGAGTCATCTCACCAGATTCCCATCTGTCATCCATCATGAGCTGGTTCCAGGGGCTTTAACTCTGCCCCTTCTGTTTGCCCTGTGTTTGTGGGTCTGCTCCCGTAGTTGAAAAAAATAAGCCTTCACGCTGCGAGTCTGAGCTGATCCCAGAAAACAGACTGCAGGCATGTAGAAATGAGTGCCAGAGCATGGACTGCACCTGCCTCACTGGCATAGTCTTTGGCTTGGATATTAGTTTAAGTCAGAGTTAGAAATCTGATAATACAGAGACTAATTTGGAGTCCTGATTGGATGATACCCATGAGATGACACAGGCCTCTCACAGAAATGGTCTGTGGGTACCAGAGATGAGGAGTGTTGACAGCAGGACATTGGAGAAAAAACTGAAAGGAACAGTAAACAAGTGGGTTAGGACAACATTGATTAAAACAAACTTGAACAGCTCAAAGGACTAATAAACACAGTAGATTAAACACACACACACACACCTTTTCCCAAACTAACTCGACATATGCAGCATTTCCCAACGTAGCTTAACAACAGAACCTTCTTTTCATGGCTTATATCTTTGGCCTTGTGTTCCATGGAACACACTTTGAAAAAAAGGTTATCTTTTCATGAATCCCAGACAGAGCCCTTATGGCTGGTCAAGGTCAGGCAGATGATTGGCAGTTAAGCTGGGCCCTGGCCCAATGCTTTTCATTCTATCCTGCTATCTCTTCAGTCCCAGAAGCCTCTGGTGACCTATATCTCCTGCTTCTTGAGCTATTTCAGAAGGACTTCTTATGAAATACTCATTGCCTCTGGATGACAAGGGTACCTACAGCCCTCCAGTGAAAACAAGTTCATGAAATCTGCCTAGTGAGCTCTTCAAGACATAGAACCACATGTGTTTGGTGTTGGTCAAGAGGCTAAGCATGCTGACTCCTAGAGTTGATCAAAATGGTGCATTTTCATGCTCTTCTGCTGCAGGAAGCAAGACAATGACATAAAAAGTATCTGATGGAATAGTTAGACAAAATTGGCACCTACTGGAGAAGTTGTTCCTTGTCCCTGCTGCCAACCAGGAGTGGGTCCACCCACTGGCAGATCCCACTGCAGCCAAGACACTCTACCTAAGCAGCAATTTGCTTCAAAGTGTTGGCACAGAGGGAAACAGGTACAGTTTGGTCTTGTCTAGTAAGGGAATGCACAGACCAGTGCAGGCTGAAAGACAGTTCTCAGTGTCTCCTTAGAGGGCATAACCTACCCCAGAGAGAGATTTGAATGGAATGAGAAGCTTTCTGCTGTTCCTCTTTTCTTCATCATTAACAAGATTTGTCAGGTATTTAGGGTATTTTCTTGTGGTAGAGGTTGAATTTAGCAGTTTATTTTAGCTCATTTAATCTTTACAACAATGTGAAGAAGGTACTATTATATACATTTCTTAAGTGAGCAAACTTGAGTCTCAGAGAAGCTATTCAACTTGCCCATGGCTGTCAACAGGAAACAGGAGATCCCATTCTAGAAACAGAAGCCTAGGATGTCACATTGGTCTGTACATGTTAGTGTCACATTCTCAGTAGAAGACAATAAATCAGGAAAAATGAAGCAAACGCAGTTGGCAAACTTGATACAAATTAATAGTGGTTAGTGATGTGAGCATTTATCTTTTGTAAGTGTGCCAAATTTCCACTAGTCCCAAAGTTATTCAATGCTGCCCCTAAGAAAGATGCTGCAGTTTGATTTGGTAGATGAATATTATAATGGCTGCAGTGTACTCTCCTTTTCTGAGGAAAATTTGAATCCTTTAATTTAAGGTGAGTATATATATCCTCTGCTTATTGTCCTAGAGAATACAATGTTGGGATGCAGCTTTTTTATAGCTGTTATTTAACAATAAAAAACAAATCTGCACCCAACACAAGCTTTAATCTGAACAGGTATAGTCAATATTACTAAAATATGAAGCCATATGTTTGGAGACTAGAAAAATAAGAAGACAATAAATTAGACTTTTAGGCTTGCACAGAGAATTGAAGGATGAAGCATTTGCTATCGAGTATGTGCCTTAGACACCCTGATTGTGCTGGGTACAGTTTCAATAGGTGAGTAATAGATAGATAGTAGAAACGGGGATAAAAAGTCAGGCAGAGAAAATAATTTTTAGAGAGTGTAACAATTCCACAAAACTCAAGCAGAAGCAATGAGAGTTCTTAGAGAAAGGGCAAGATAAATGGCAACTTTGGGATATCCTTAACTGTAAATGATACTCTCCTGCAAACTGAGGACAGAATTAGGCTCAATAAATGCCATGACAATATATAACTTTGCTCTGGTTCTTTGGCTACCTGGGGAGCAAATGAGTCCATGTGTGATGTGCTCTATAGACCCCCACAGTGCCTTGTGCCTAATAGATTCACTATATGCAGCTGAGGTTTTTAATGACTGAGAACTGGGACCCAGGGGGCTGCCTAGAATGAAAAGGTATGGTTTGCCCTCTCCCCAGGCATTCACATTTCAGAGCTCAGAAGAGGGTCTCTGACTAGCAGGCAGGTGGTGAAGCTATGGTAGAACATAGAGGAGGGAGGGTAGTGGAAATCTATTTTAAACTCTGACTTTGTGAGCAATTGAAAAGCATTGCATAAGGCAAATGGGCTGTGCAAGGGGACCTGAGGTCAGCCAGTAATAGCTGAGGAAGGAGATTAGGGAGAAGAAAACAGTGGGTGGAATGGAACAGATGGAGGCTGTGTTAGGCACCGAGGTCACACCAGCCCTAAGAAGAGAAGTTGGCATGAATTATGTTGCCACATTTTATGTGCAAATAAGTGATTGCTTAGCAAATTAAAGAGGTAATGAATGAAGGATAGATTTGAAGGGGACAAGTCAAAGTTGCCAGTTATCATATGTCAGTTAATCACTCTGACAATTCACAGACAAGAAGAAAATGTGATTAAGAGACAGCATGGATTAGTACAAAGAGCAAATGAATTGAGCTGAGGCACAACTGAGTTTACTCCACAATAGCTGTTTGAAAATGGCCAAATGATTAATAATCCCCTATGTGTCTTTTTCCCTTATTTGGAAGTGATGATTTTTATAGCACCAAATATAATACAAAGGTTCAGTAATAAAGGATTCCTCTAAAGAGGATACAATTATCATTAAACTAAATATTACAATCAGAAACCATTATTATCAAAATGGAATAGTTTTTTGGTTTAATCTTGATTGTATTTTTTTCCATTACTATTTACTCTCAAATACTCCCCTCCCACCAGCAATCACCACACGTAATAGTTTTTAATGCAAAATAAGTGAATTATATTTGCCAGTATGTAAGATGTAATAACAGCACATGAATATTACATCAAGGTGGAGATTTACTAGGAAGAAAGCAGAGGTTAAGGGCTTGAGTTTTGAATTATGATAGCTCTGTAATTGAATTCAGGTTTTTCACTCACTAGCCATGTGATGTTGACATACATCTAACTTTTACGAGTCTTACTTTTCTTCTGTGTAAAATTAAAATGATCCCAACTTCATCACCATTTGCATTTACATCTTCAATCCATTTTGAGTTAGTTTTTGTTAAGTGGCAACATAGGGATCCAATTTCATTCTTTTGCATTTGACTATTCAGATTTCTCAATACCATTAATTAAAGAGACTCTCCTTAACCATTACCTTTGCGCCCTTGTTAAATATTAGTCTATTACATATACATGGGTTCATTTCTGGGCTCTTGATTCTGTTCCATTGGTGGATGGGTTTGTTTGTATGCCCAAATCATACCTATTGGATTACTGAAGCTACATAGAACAATTTGAAATCAGAAAGAGTGATACCTCTAGCTTTGTTCTTCCTTATCAAGATTGCTTTAGCTATTTGGGGCCTTTGTGGTTCCATAGAGATTTTAGGTATTTTTTCTCTTTCTGTACAAATGTCACTAGAGATTTAATAGAGACTTCACTGAATCTCTAGATGGCTATGAGTAGTATGAACCTTTAACAAGATTAATTCTTTCAACCCATAAACATGTAATATTTTTTCATTTATTTTTCTGTTTCCTTTATCAATGTGTTACAGTTTTCAGTATACAGATATTTTGCCCTTTGATTAAATTTATTCCCAAGTATTGTTTTTGATGCTATCAAATAGAATTTTTCTTTTTCAGGTATTTTGTTGTTAGTGTATAGAAACACAGTTGATTTCTGTATATTGATTTTGCACCCTGCAACTTTACTAAACTTAATTAGATCTGATCACTTTTGGTGAAGTTATTAGGATTTTCTATGTATAAAAATATCATCTGAAAACAGGCCATTTTACTTTTTCTTTTTCTTACCTGATTGCTCTGGCTAGGATTGTAATGGTTTAAAGTGGAGACCCTTGTTTCTGGTTTTAGAAGATAATTTTTCAACTTTTCACCATTGAGTATGATGTTAGTGGTGGGTTTTTCATATCCAACCTTTTTATTATGTTGAGGTATATACCTTCTATATCCAATTTGTTGCATTTTTGCTATTAAAAGGATGTTGAAATTTATAAAATATTAAGTTGATCACATGCTATTTTTTCCTCAACCCACCCCGCTACCTGCTATTTATTTTTTATTAATGTGGCATATCACATTGACTGATTTGAGTATGTTAAACCACCTTTGTATCCCAGGGGTAAATACCACTTGATCATGGTGTATGATCCTTTTAAACATGCTGTTAAATTCAGTTTGCTTATAATTTGTGGAGAATTTTTGCATGTATAGTCATCAAAAATATTGGCCTATAATGGTCTTTTCTCATAGTGTATTTATCTGGCTTTAGAATCAGTTAAATATGGTCACATAAGATTAGTTTGGGAATGTTCCCTCCTCTTCATTTTTTTAGAAGACTTTGAGGGGAAAATGCTGTTAATTCCATTTAAATGTTTGGTAGAATTCACTGTGAAGCCATCTGGTCCAGGGCTTCTCTTTGTTGAGGCAATTTTGATGACCAAACCCATAGTTATTGTGGTGAGCAGGAGGTCTAGGTTCCCAGGGTCTGCAGGGAGCCACTAGGGCTGCAAAAGCAGGTCTGGTAATAGGATGAGCTGGCTCTGGGGTGTGTGAGGAACTCTGGTGTTAACTTTACTCTTCTTCTTCCATAAGGAGAAGGTTTTCTTTTACATGGAGCTGCCTGGGCTTGGGGGTGGAGAGTTGGCAATAACATGACTCTATCTTCCCAATGCACTTCAATGCATCTTTTCTTATTTTTGTCTCACCCAGGTGCTGTAATCCTTCACCTAGAATTCTTAGTTCTCATGAAGGCATTTTTGTACTTGGATAGTTGTTCAAATTGATGTTTCCAAGGAGAAAATGAACGCTAGAAATGCCTATGCCACCACTTTGCTCTTTTTATAATGCTTTCTTTCCACTTTTTCATTAATGCAAAAATGAGTCTCACATTGAATTTTAGTTCACAGCTATTTTTCTTAGGTTATGGCAATTCAATTATGTGAATTATTACTTTATATCCTTATCTATCATTTATTAAATATTTAAAAGTTACATTATTCTTTAAGAGTTCTGTATTATCATATCAATGTTAGGATATTTGCTTAATGTGATATTTAAATGGACTATAAATTTGTTGTGATAAAAATAGTATGATATTGAATAAAGAATATAGTCTATAAAGAATACAAGCATACAAAAACGTATATGGATCCAAGTGAATAGGAAAAATTAATATGTGATAAGGTGATATTTCAACTCCAAGAGGAAAGATGGTTTATTTAATATCACTATTATGAAGAATAACTTATAAGAAAATAAATTTAGAACTTAGCATCACATCATGGAAAGGAAAACAGAAAAAGAAAAACATTTCAATTCTCTAGCTCAGACTTTTTAATCTGACAAATAAGGATGTATAACCTCTCACAGTGAAGCTGTGGCATATGAATTGAAAGCTCTTATCAGGAGAACAGTATAAACTCACCTATAAATACAAACAGAATGATCATGTCTTCACCAGTGAGCTGCTCCACTTTAGTGACTGCTTTGCAGCTAGAGCTTGATATTCAGCAATGAGGTTTAGACCATGGTGAGAGCTAAAAAAAGAAAATATTAATACTTATCCTGTCACCTTCTAAGTTTTGGCTGGGCTAATAATCAAATTACCAGACAAAATGGACAGGAGAAAAATCCAAATTTTAATGCATTCACAGAAGCATGAAAATCCCAAAGACCATGAGGCAACATTGGGTATAGAAGACATTTGTGGAGAAAGTGGGAACAAAATATTAGATTTCAGAAGAATAGGAAATTTATAGGTGGCTGAGGAAGAAGGAACATACCTGGTTGAAAATCCTCGCTAGGCAGCTAAGAAACAATCGGACACGAGAGATATCTAGCTAAGTCACCTGTCTGAAGACCTCTTATTTATTATACTTAAATTAGGCAACATTCTAAACTGTCCTTCCTGAAGCAGATTTCTCTGTCTGCATATCTTGGGGCAGGAAAGGGGGGTAAGGATAAGGATTCCTTCTTAAGAAACAGCTTAAAATCAATATCTCAAAAAGATGTCTTCAGGGTGACAGAAGATTGGTTTGATCACCACTAAGTGAGTTCCCTAAACACTTCCATCAAAAGGGAATTCACAACAATGGAGAGAAAAAGCAGCTAAAACTCTGCTAATGATGCAGATCATTTTCATTAAAGGAATCTGAATAATAAGTTTCTCCAGCAGATAGTAAGATATAGGAGAGGAAATTTGTTTTCTTCTCATTAAGTCAGAAAGAAATTATTCATCTCCATGAATGCAAACGAAAGCTTTGCAAATGCTGTGGTCATAACATGGTAATTAAATGCCTGAGTGCCAGCCAGATTCCTTCATTTTTTCTAAATTATAATAATTACAATTGACCATTACTGATAATTACAGTGATCAGAGTCAAATTTTAATTTTTCATTCTCTTTACAGTAACAAATGCATAATTCCTTCCAGTAAAGTTGATCAAGTTTTCTTTTTCCTTAACCAATTCCTTTCTGATTTTTAACCCCATCCCCGTAGAAATGGACTTTTTTTTCATCTTCTCCTTTGTTCTTATTCGCTTCATAATAGTGGTTTCATTTTTTTTTTTTTTAATGTTTCCCAGGATCTAATCAGTAGGTTTTGGCTACATAAGCATTATATCAAAATAAAAGTAGGAAATTAAAGGTGTAAATTCATGTTTTAAAAAGATGTTTGTGTTCTGAGTGCTGGAATCATTTTATACCCCCTTATTATCCCTGTAATTAACATAGGAGCTATCAATCAAAGGTCTTAACCAATTCTTTGAGGATATTATCCCATTAAAAACGATAAAGGGAGCCCTGGCTGGTGGCTCAGTGGATAGTTGCCAACCTACAAACCCAAAGGTCGCTGGTTCAATTTTCAGCCAGGGCACATAACCAGGCTGCAAGCCAGGTCTCCAGCCAGGTCTGTAGCTGGAGGCAGGTGAAAGGCAGCCATACACTGATGCTTTTCTCCCCTCTTTGCCTCTCTCCCTTCCCTTCCCTCTAAAGATGATGAATAAAATCTTTAAAAGAAAGAAAAGAAGATATCATTAGCTAATTCTTTTAGTTTTTCACTAACACCATGTTTCTCAGCCCATATAAATAAATGACTCCCCTAGCTGCCATAAATGGTGATTTCTTTATGATAAGACTTTAGGAGTCCTACTAATCACATCTTTAATGGTTCTTTCTTTTTTAATTAATCCATCCCATTCTGCAGGAGTCTTCCTTGAAAAAGTAAATATCTCTGAGTAAACCAAGCTGCTCTTAATCACCCATGGAATAAACGTATCAATTTGTATCATTTTAGGAGTACTAACTTAACAAATTCTAAAAGCCATTAAGCCATTTCACACTCTGAATCAAAATTTCAATTGGTAGAAATTTTGGCCCTGCAGTAAGTAACAGCTATAAAAATTCATGGATAAATGGACATTTATTGACTTAAAATTTTGTAAACAATTTGCATGCCCATCAATAAATGACTAATCACTTAAATTATGGTACAAATATGTAACATAAAATATTTAGATAAAATTATACACACACATATGCAATACATTTATTACATGAGAAGTTGTCTAAATCATGCATTCCATTTACACACAACTTAATGTGTTCATGTATGTGGGTGAACACAGGACATAGAGACAGGACAGAAAGAATCATAACCAAATCTTAGCAGGGTTTTATCTCAATGGCTTTCTTTAATATTTTTGTAAGAGTGTAGCATGGATTAGAATCATGCCATAAAGAATGATTATTTCTAAGTGGGTTTTATTTAATTGCCTCTATAATTTATAAATAACTATTATTTATTTTCTGGATTGATTGAAACATGTCCCTATAAAAATCCACTATATTCATAGAGGCAAAAGAAAAGAGTTGTTGATTTGTATTCCCTATCAAGAACATTCCAACATATTTACCCAGTGAAGCACTTACTTATAATTTTGACTTATACAAGACTTTGCCTCTTACTCAAAAACATTACTATCTATCAGATCCAGTTCTCCTGGGAAAGAATGGAAGCATCCTGTAGCAGGGGTAGAAAGTTATTCTCTTTAAGACAGAGGTATCCAAGACCATCCAGAAGCAAACCTTCCGTAGATAGACATTTACCGCTTACTCAAGATCCTCACAAAAAGCTGCTGATGGCAATTTTTCCTGTATGTTACACAATCCTTTGAATATTCCTTTTATTTCTGTCTTTATACTTTCCTTGTTTGTTTTAACACATTGTTGACCAGCAGTTGTATACAAAAGCTAATGCAAGTGCAAACATGAATTAACAAATGTAGCAAACTGCATTCATCTGTGATTAAGATTTGGCCCTTCAGGTTTAGCTTATAGTGAGTGGTCGCTACAGTTTACTAGAAGAACTAATACAATTTTTTATATATTTTAGTTATATATATTTATATATATATATATAATTTTTTTAATGGGGGTGCTTTTGCATTGCCTTTGTAACACTGCCAGGGACATTTGGAAAAATCTGGAGATATTTTTGGTTGTCATGACTGGGGAAAGGTGGTGACATTGTCATTATTAGGCAGAGGCCAGAAATTTTAAAATTTTACAATGCACAGAACCTCCCCACCACAAGCACACTCAACAAAAAAAATGATCTAATCCAAAATGCTAATAAACTCTTAATAGAAGCAGCTTTGGCTGAATGAGAGAGAAAAGAGGGGTCTGAACAGTCTAGGAAATGACTGACTGTTCCATAGCACTGTCAACAAGGAGCCCCTAGAACCAGTTTTAAATCCATTTATTCATCACTAAAAATCTTTAACGCACTTTCACAAGTTGAACTGTCAGTGACAGGTTGTTTTTGTTTGTTTATTTTTCAAAGTTGGACAGTCAGAAATGAATTCATTCTGATAAACACTCTTCTTATGCCAAATAATCAACAGTTACTTCACTTACATAGAAGTCATCAAACCATTTACACCTCCCAAAGTCCACCTATCCCCAAACTCCTTGCTTCTCAAAACTATACAAAATGAATAGGTTTCTTTCCTTGGGTACATTGTCCCTGGCCAACTTAGTTCTGCCTTAGTCTAGTAAGCAGTAAATTTATCTTTCTGTTCACACTTCAGATACCAACAAACCCCAAATTATCAAAGGATTATGAAATTACTTGTCAACATCTGAAATAAAAAGGCAAATTATTGATTTCTATAGTAACAATGAGCTCTGCTAATTAGAAACAACAGACTGCTAATGTATACAGTAGTTTGGGAAAGCAAAGAATTCTTTCAATAGGAGGTTGTAGCTTTAACATAGACAAACCCAAACCAAACAAGAAATAAGTCACTATTACTGGTCAACATATAAAACTGCAAACAATGTCTTGGGTTCCCAAATCAAGCAGAGGCTAGGAAAGGTCAATATGACTAACAACTTGTATTAATGCTTGAATACAGACTAAAAGGAAATTTCTTTAACAAATTGACAAAACAGGAGGGTTCTTGTGAAAGACTTGTAGGGCACCCAGGACCAAGTTTGACCTATTAACTTTTCATCAATTAGCCACTGGTCTAAAAATACATTAGCCCTCAGAGCTGTCTTGCACGGAATTGAGACTTACTCAATCCCCATGAAAGACCTTCCTAGACAGTCAACAAAAAGAATAAAATCCAGGAAACAGCAAAAAGATATAAAACCAGACTATACATAGATACAGACGAGCAAAAGCAAAGTAAGCAGCAGGGAATAAACAGGCTAATGGCAAAGAATATTTATCTACTGGCATACTTTCCAACCTAAAGGTCTAATGACCTTATACAAAAACCTAAATCTAAATACTTACTGTATAAAATATGTGTATAAATAACCTAAATCTAAATACTTACTGTGTAAAATAATATATTTGTATAAATAACCTTATTCAAAGACTGGACTTAATTATACAAAGATTTTGGTCTAATGACCTTATGCAAACCCCTATCTGACTATAAATCCTAGGAAAACAAGGTAAACTCAGCAGTAAGAAACTAGTCAGAACTCAGGTGGAATTTGAGACTGACTCATGTGGCCCAAAATATAAACTGTGGCCACATAAGGCCCAATGAGAATACCTTTTAATTCTGTTCATGCAAGAACCTCAAAAACAATCTAAGTGGAATCTTGTAGATTCTGGTGCAGTGTTAGTAAAATTGTGGTTGTCAAAACTCAAGAAAAAAAGGATGCCTCAATCTACTGCTCCTACACTAGGAGAAATGAAATATTTCATGTTATTTTAACAGCCTTGATTTTCACCCTAGAGTTGCTAGGAAATGGGTTTTCTCTTTTCTGGTGATTTTTCTACAGTTATTCAAAAACCCTATCATGGGGTTGCCCAGATTTCATAGTACATTTCTTGGGGAGGATTTCATTGTATAATTCATGTGTTTATTTAAAAACTATTATTGGTGGTAACTATTTACCAGGCATCATTTTAGGTGCTGGATAGTTAACAGTATTTGTTTACCTATGGGTCACCATTTATCTATGATTGGACTATATTTCATGCACTGCCTAACAAGTTCATAGAAAACACAAAAGCTCATTTATCTCACAGCTTTTGCACCCATCTTCCCACCTGCCTACACTGATTCCTCCATCCTTAGCTGAAACGCTACTATAGCTTATCAATCTTTACAACTGGAACCTATTCAGAGAGGCCTTCCATTTTTTGGTTTTTTTTACTACCCATATTGTTTCATGTTGCCCAGATTTATGGGCAAAGAAGTGTATATTCTTCACAGCATATTTAAATCAAAATATGACATTACCTTTTTCAATAATTTCTTTTGCTCCTTTATTATCTCACCCATTAGATTATTAAAAAAAAAAAAAAAGTTTGTCTTATTCATTTACATAACCTTAATACCTACAGTAACACCTAGAATATAGTGAGTGCTCAATAAATGTTGAGTAAATAGATTAACAATTAATTAAATAGGTGAAGATCTATATATGGATGGGAGGTAGTTTTAGGGGTTTCAGGAAAACATGTTACATGTCTGAACTGGGGATATCCTCCCAACTAATGGTTGGGTCACTTTTTCCGACCTTCATTAACAGCTCTTAAAATTCTCAAAAATGATGTTTAGGTTTGGCTCACCAGAGATTATTTGATAGTTTTCTCCTTTAAAAAGTATCCCAATTTCTAGGTCATTATTTTCCAGGAGGTTAAAGACATTGGCACATCTCCTTCAGGATATTTGGCAAAATTTTTCAATGGTTTATTGAAACAGGAATCATTTGAAGATCAATATGTTCTGTAGGTCCTGGAATGTTACAGGCAGAGCACATCACAGCCTTGAAAATTTAGAATTTAAGGCCAGTCATTTATTTCCCAATATACTGTTATCCTTCCTTTTTACATCAAAAAAAAAAAAAAAAAAAAAAAAAATCACAGCTTTTTATTTTGCAACAAATTACTCAGTTATACAGTATTGATCTATTATTTTCTTTCCATTCTATTTTTACCCAATGGATGTTGATCTTTCATTAATGTAGAGATACGTGGTATGCAGAAAGCAACATAGTACTTAAAAGAGACTGACTTGAAAGTAGACAGTAATGAGTTCAAATGTGACACTATTATTCACTATCTGTATGACCTTGGAAAAATGTCATAACCTCTCTGAGCCTGGTATAGCAATACTCATATCAGGCAAATTAGGCTTTAAAACAAAGAATGTAAAATGATACAAAGAAGGATATTAGTGATAAAGGGGCAACTCCAGGAAGAGAATAAAACATTGTAAATACTTATGCACCCAACATAGGACCACCCAAGTATGTAAAGCAAATATTAATAGACGTGAAGGCAAAAAATTAACAGTAATACAATAATAGTTGGGAATCTTAATATCCCACTTACTTCAAGTGACAGATCATCCAGACATAAAATTAATAAGGAAAATAATCACCTTAAATGTCACCTTAGACCAGATCAACTTAATTGACATTTATAGAGTTTTTCATCCCCAAACTACAGTATATATTTTTCTCAAGTGCAAGTGGAATTTTCTAGGATAGACCATATATTAGGCTAAAAAACAAGCCTAAATAAATTCAACAATATTAAAATTATATCAAGCATATTTTCTGACTACAATGACAAGAAACTGGAAATTTAAAAAACAACATAAATAAGTGGAGTTAAACCAATGAATTAAAGAGGAAAACAAACAGCATATCAAAAATTACTTGACACAAATGAAAGTGAAAATACAATTTTATAAAATGTATGGTATGCATCATAAGCTAGAAAGTTTATAGGTACACAGTCCCACATCAATAAGCAGGAAAAATCCAAAATAAACAATTAAACTTTAAACCTAAAGGAACAAGAAAAAAACACCAAACAGAACCCAAAGTAGAGAGAAGGAAGTAATAAATATCAGAACCAAAAAAAAAAGTAAATAGAAACTAAAAATTAAAAATAGAAAAGACCAATGAAACTAAGAGCTGTTTCTTTAAAAGGACGTATAATATTGACAAACCTCTAGTAAGACTCATGAATAGAAGAAAGAGAACCTAAAAAAAATCAAATGAAAGAGCAGAGGGTACAGGTGACATCATAGGAATACAAAGGTTTATTAGATAATAGAATGAACAATTATATGCCAACAAATTGGACACTGTAGAAGATATTGATAAATTTCTAGAAATATACAACCTTCCAAGACCAAACCAAGAAGAAGTAGAGAACTGAATAGATGAATTACTAGCAGTGAAAATGAACAAAAACCCAGGACCAGCCAGCCTCACAGGTGAATTCAACCAAACATTTAAAGAAGAACTAATACCTATTTTTCTCAAACAATTCCAAAAATCTGAATAGTATCAATACTTCCAGACGCATTCCATGAGGCCAAAATTACTCTAATACCAAAACCAAAGACACTACAAAACAAAAATTGTGGGCCAGTATTCCTAATACACAAAGGTGCCAAAATTCTTAACAAAATCCTAGCAAACTGAGTTTGAGAATACATTAAAAGGGTTAGATACCATGATCAAGACAAATTTGTACTAGGTAAGAGTCATTTGGCATCCATCCAATTGATGTGATTCATCACATCAGTAAAACCAAGGATAAAATCCTATCATCTCAATTGATGCAAAAAAACAAAAAGCATTTGACAAAATTCAACTTCTACTTATGGTAAAAATTCTCAGGGGGGAAAGCAGGAAGGGAGAGTGAGATAAACGTAATACAACAACAATAAAATTAAATTTAAAAAAATTCTCACCCTGGCTGGTGACACAGTGGATAAGATGCTGGCCTGTGAAAGGTCGCTGGTTTCAGTCCCAGTCAGGGCACATAACCAGATTGCAAGCCAAGTCTCCAGCCAGGTCTGTAGCTGGAGGCAGGTGAAAGGCCATCACACATTGATGTCTCTCTCCTCTGCCTCTCTTCCTTCCCCTCTCTCTAAAAATAATAAATATATATTTTTTAATTCTCAACAAGGTGGGTATAGAAGACACTTAAATCAACATATGAAGGGCTATGTACGACAAGCCCATATGTATGACAAGCCCACATCTAACATCATACTCAATTATGAAAAGCTCCTAGTTTTTCCTCTAAGATCAGGTTCAAAACAAGGATATCCACCTTACCACTTTAATTCCATATAGTACTGGACATCCTAGCCACAGCTCAGGCAAGAAAAAGAAATAGATCCAAATTAGAAAGAAGTAAAGATGTCACTATTTGCAGAGGATAAGATGTTTATGTGACTGATACTTTTGGGACAGATCTTGTATATAGAAAACTGTAAGTAATTCACAAAAACAGTAAATGAAGAAATAAAGTAGCAGAATAAAAATTAATACAAAATTCCATCAATTTTCTATGCTAATAACAAGCAATCAGAGGTGAAATTAAGAAGACAATCCCATTGACCATTTATCTAGAGATGAATTTACCCAAGAAGGTGAGAGACATGTACTCTGAAAAGTATAAGACATTGTAAAAAGAAATAGAAGAGGACAAAAATAAATGAAAGAATATATCTTGCTCATGGATTCAAAGGATTAATGGTTAAAATGATTATTCCACCTAAAATGACCCCTATCAAAATACCAGTGACATGTTTCTCAGAACCTAAACATATAATACTAAAATTTATATGGACCCACAAAAGACCATGAATAGGCAAAGTAATTTTGAGAAAGAACAAAGTTAGCAGTATCAAGTTTTTAAACTACACTATAAACCTATTTTTAAGAAATAGGCACAAAAATAAGACACATAGATCAATGGAACACAATAGAAAGCCCGGAAATAAACCCTTACATATATGGTCAATTTATGGCAGAAAAAGGCAAAAACACACAATGGAGATATGTACACCTGTATGTTCATTATAAAATTATCTACAATAGCTAAGATGGAAGCAAGTTAGGTGGCCATCAACAGATGAATGGATAAAGATGTAATACACACACACACACTGGAATATTACTCAGCCATGAAAAGAGTGAAATTTTATCATTTGCAACAACATGGATGGACCTAGAGGGTGTGGTGCTGAGTGAAACAAGTCAGAGAAAGACAAATACCAAATAATTTCCATTCATATGTGGAATCTAATGAGCAAAATAAAATAAAACAGCCCCCCCCCCAAAAAAAAACATACAAACAAACAAAAAACTCATAGAAACAGAGATCAAACTAAACTGATGATTGCCAGAAGGGAGGAAGGTGAGGGGGATGAGTAAAATGGAGAATATAGTCAATAATACTGTAATAAGTTTGCACAATGACATGATTACTAGAATTAGTGTGATGATCACATTAAGGTATATAACTGTCAAATCACTATGTTGTACACCTAAAACTAAAATACTATTTTATAAAGCTATAATCAATTTATTTTTTAAATCTAAGTGACACTCTATCTTATTCAACTGAGTCCTCTGAAGACTCCATTCATTTCTAAGCTGATCAATGGGAGAAACAGATTTTTAAACTTATCTTATTCTGGTCATGATGGCTTAGGAGATTCTGAGAAGAGAATGGAGTTGAAGATGAAGTTATTACAGAAGGAGAAAATTAAATTGAGTATCTATAAAGGTAGAAGAAATTAGTAATTTACTCATGTTTTCTTTCACAGTTTTTAACACAAAACATCTATGGATAGATTCTAGTCTAGTGTGTATGCATATGTCTTTTATCATGCTAGAAAACACAGCCTTGATCACCATTCAGCGTCCCAAAGTGGCCCATGACCTGGATATTGACTTGTGTCTCTCTGGTGTCTGAGACTTAAGATGCAGATGCTACTGTTCTCACTTCCGTTTGCTGGGTTTCCAATGCATTCTAAGGTGTTGCCATATTGAAACCTTTCCAGGAAGCCCTTCCTTCCATAGGGAGCAATTGGGATCAGCTGCTCTCCATTCACAGCAGTTAGAGGCCCACTGGAGTCCATGTAGATTAAGAGTTTAGAGATTTGGTGACTTTAATGTGTTCAACTTTTGCAATGATAGTTGAAAATAAGGCTATTATAAGGATCCCCTGTGTACTAAAAGCTTAGAGAATAGAGAAAATACAGAGAACATGCAATATTTTACAATACAAAAACAGTTGCACTTTTAAAAAATATATGAAGAAGCTGGCAAGCATCAGAATACCAGCTGAGGCACTCACTGCATTTTATGGATACTCAATATAAAGCACTTAAATTTAACAATTAAAAAGACGCTGGGGAAGAAGGTAATGTTCCATTTTGTTTGGTACTGTAAACTTATTCACCGGGTTCTCAAAATGTTCAGCTGTCCCTGCTTAAAACCAGAAGTGCAAATATTTGAAATCTGGAACAAGATTATGAACCAAGACACTCAAAAAACTTTAAAGAACCAGAATTTCCAAACTCTTAGTGGACTGAGTTAGAAAAAAACTTTAAGTGGCTATTCACACCGTGAAACATATGACACTTTATAAGAAAAAAAGACATATCACTAAAATGGAGACTCAGAGATGCTATTCTTTAAAAGAATAATTCAAAATATAACCAGAATAATGCCTCCTTCTATTTCTTTGGACTACTTTCTCTTCATTAGCCCCACCAAATCCAGAGACATATATTTTCTTATATATAGATTATTGATCTCAAACACAGAATATTTTTTTAATTATAATAAATTTATGGAGAAACTGAAATGAAAAGCTAGGCATCATATCTTTTCAGTAAGACAATACCTTTCCTTTCCAATATATCCAGTATGTAATTAAAACCAAAGTATCTATTAGTCACATGTTCTCATAGTAGATAATATGTAAATGTTAGACATAGTACTCTTTATGAAAAATTAAAAAAAATAAGTATGTCAAATTCTGCTTTCTATTTATACTCAGTGCTGATCTGCTTCCACATTCTGTCTACCATATGTATCTGTCAAACTAAATAAAAGCAAATATTGAAAAAAGTAATAAAATCTTTATGGCAGAGATCATATTAGCTCAATATGTTAATGTTGGCCATATATACTAATAATCTGTAAGTACAGAAAAGATATTAGCTTAAACATTTTGAGTACTGTGACCAGTGAGGAGTAGGTTAGAAAAGCCATTCAAGTAACTAGTATTTAAGGAGCTCTCATGTGCCATACACTGCAGGTGGGTCCAGGCATGCAGAGTGAATAAGATGGTTAAGGTCCTCACCACTTATCTCAACTGTACTGATAAAAATGGAAAAAACAAACTGGGATAATATGAGAGGAACTGGTAACAGGAAGGAATAGAAGTGTTTGGGTGGCCAGGGAAAGCCTTTCTGAGGAGGTGACATTTACACTTAACACCTGATTGACAAGAAGCTCTGGCCAAGAACATTCTTGGTAAAGAGAACTGCAGGTGCAAAGACTTGGCTGGATGGAAGGCAAGAAAGAAGAGTGCTATGGCTTTAATGTAATGAACACAGTCCCCTGAATTCACCATGCACGCCTGCCATTTTAATCAAAACAGTCAAAGCAGTAGTGTGTAGACACAACTCACTATGGGTTTCCTCCCATGGAGTACCAAATGGGTCTAGGGTGGGACACTTGTTCTAGAAAAGGCTAATTTGATAGCCATGGTGTCAAATTAGTTCCTCTTTAGATGGTTCAGGGGCTGTCTTCACATCTTGACTCTTAAATAGTGTCTTTGTACAAAGTCTGTGGAAACGAATATCAACACTTGGCATGCCATCTGCGTAGACTAATTATATACACTTTGTTATTTGTCACTGTAAGATATTTCAGAATGAAATGTGCGAACCATCTGCCAACAACTTTATTCACATTTCTTAGATCATCAACAAGAAACCTTATATTCTTCTCCCCTAAGGGAACAAATTGTAATACTCACAATGTGGGTCAATTAAAAAAAAAATTTTTTTAATGGCTTTGGCATGTACCAGAACATAGGTATTTTCAGTAGAATGTACTAGAATCATTTGGTCCATTACTCTGCCATGTATCCCTAACATGGTACTATACAAACTAAACCTAATCCCCCAAATGTCAGGCAGCAGTGCTTTTGGCATCATACACGTAATGGGTGAGTAAGGAAAAATAAAGAATCCATGGGCTTTAAATAAATTGCAGTTTGCCATTTGATTATGTAAATATGTAGTTGCATGATACCCAAATTCTCCAAATCACAGTTGATGTACAAAGGCAAAGCCAGCTTTTGTGTTTTTAAAAGCAGGTGTGCAATTATTCCTGCAAAGAAAAAGAGTTGTTTGCAATGATTTGGAAGGGAGATGATTGGGCAATTACAGATGTGTATGCTAATTTTGTTCACCCTCTGACCCTTTTCTATGTGTAAAATGGATACGGCTTTTCCCTCTCTGATCCCAGAAAGAAGCTGTAGAAAGAAACATAAGGCAGTGGGACAATTTAGGCAGTTGCCAGTGGACATCAAACTGGCACCATTTGGTCAAGTGTTTCTCAGAGTACTTGTCATGGCCCGGCATTTAATAAACACCAGGCCAAGTTTAACACCTATCTTACTGACCATAAGTTGTCCAAACACCCCCACAGAAAGTCAAGGACTTCAGTATTGCTTGCAACATAAACAATTTTTAATCCTACTTTCTAATCGTCCATTTGGAAGGAAATTGAGAGGTGAAGGTGAGAAATTACAATAACCTATACCTTAATTTTTAAATTCAATTTACTTTCTTGTTATTTGAGCTTCTCTCAAAAAAAGGTGGGGGATACATACTCACTCTGACATAAGAGTAGAACTTGGATGATTTTTAAAGGCAGAAAACAGTGACAGGAAAACTATTCTTCACTACTTGAGTTCTAAAAATTTTCCAGGATGGGAATACTATCCTGGAAATGAATACTATAATTCATTTGTAGTATAATTCATACTATAATGAACAGTATAAATAACAGAATTTCTATTTCCAAAATTAAAATTTTATACAGTTGGATTAAGAGTATACATGTAAAGTTTTTATGCATAGGGAAGCACTTGTTAGGAGGTGATTCTTAAGACCTGTTATATGCAGAAGGTAAAAAATTTGCTTTTTACATAAAGTGAAGGCTAGTGGAGGCACACTCCCTATAAACATGTAAATAGAGATGAGCTGTCTGTACTCTCCTGCTCGCTGAGTTAGAGGTGGAAACTAAAGCAGAACAAGAACTTCCTAGGAGTTCTTGATGAGCCAGTGGAGCAAGCAAGCTGTGTGCTGCAGATCTGAGTGCTTCCTGCCCATGGATTTGTGTGGAGAAATGTTTATGTGTACACATAGATACATACACACACAAGTCTTCCTATTTTCGTATCTGTACTTTAAGGATCAGAGGAAGAATCTCTAATTGTAGCAAACTAATTTCCATTATTTTTAATTATGTAAAAGTCAATTACATTTGAAAATTATCCCATTGAAACTACTTGGGAGATATTCAAATACAGATAATTATACTGAAAATTTTGATGGGGCAACTGGTAAACTATAAGAATAGAAACACTTGGTATAAATAAATTACAGATGATTATTAGAAATGGTTATTTTCATATCCTTAATAAGATGGAAAATATATCTGGATACTAATTAATTCTAAATTACATTAAAATAGATAAGGGTAGATACATAATCAATACCACTTGGAGAAAAGGCTCAGAGCACCTACCACTGTATTCCATTCCATGTCATTCACCAAGTCCATGAATGCTTTTTTTTTTTTTTTTTTAAAGGTTTTATTCATTATTTTCAGAGAGAATGGCAGGGAGTGGGGAAGAAAGGGAGAGAAGCATCAGTGTATGGTTGCTTTTCACCTGCCTCCAGCTAAGGGCCTGGCTAGAGACATGGCTTGCAACCTGGTTATGTGCCCTGGCTGGGGATCAAGCCAGCAACCTTTAGGTCCACAGGCTGGCACCAATCCAGTGAGCCACCAGCCAGGGCTCATGAATGCTTTTTATGAAGAAAAATGGCATGCTTATCATTTGTTTATTAAAAGACACAGAGAAATATGCAACCCAAGGGGTGAGTTATAATTTTAAATGATAGGATAAAATAATGGACCGAGTTTATCAAAAAGAAAATGGAAACAGTAAAATGTAGTAAATGTATGCACAGGAGCAAGTTGCTTAACCTCTTTGTGTGTCAATTCTTCATGTGCAAAATGGGTATAATAAAAAGAGTACTGATTTATTATGAATGATGTAGCATTCATGAATTTAAAGGATATTCAGGCACAGAGTCAGATCTTGATGAATGTTAATTAAAATACTATTGTTTCTTTTAAAAAAAGAGCGAGGTTGTTTTGGCTAAAAGCTTAATGTGCATCAACAGTGCCATAAGATTGCCAGAATACATGGCCAGAGATTTCATTAAAAGAAGTAACATATCAACAATGAGAAATGTGTGAGAATGTAGGTATGGGCCACCTAAACCCCTGGCTACACTCTTCCTTTCTGGTGCACCTACATTATACTATCTCTGTCTCTCTCTTTATTTTTCTGTGTATATCTTTCTTCAGCTCCCTGCCTTCCTATCTCTTTCTATACCACTTCTTTTCTGTCACTTGAGATGAAAACTCAATGCCCTTGAGTAAATTTAGGGGAGAGCAAAGATGAGCTGGTGAAGGCTGGAAGTGAGGGCGCTTGAATGGCAGCTTGGTAAAACAGAGGCTGCTGGGTTCAGAGGGAAGACATGCTGAGCAGCAAAGAGGGTTGCTTTCAAGACCATTGCAGCCTCACAGTTTAAACCAGGCCTGTGCAGCTGAGCAGTAATCAAGAAGAATGAATGGGGAAACTAAGAGAAAAATTAATTTGAATTAAGGAACTTTTAACCTAAAATGGTGTGGAATTAAGAATAGTCTCTTCAGAAAGGGACCCCTGGACATGATGGGAATGTAAATTGGTGCAGTCATTATAAAGAAAGTATGGCGGTTTCTCAGACAGTCTAAAATGAGGACTACCTCATGATCCAGCAATCTCAGTTGTGGGTCGTATCTGAAGTAAATGAAATCATTATCTTGAAGAGGAATATCTACACTCCCATGTACATTGAAGCATTATTCACAGTAGCAAAGACAAAGAAAAAGAAGAAAATTCTGCAATAAGTTATAATGTGGATGGACCTTGATGGTATCATACTAAGTAAAATAAATCAGACAGAGAAAGACAAATACTGTATGATTTCACATGCACATAAGCTCTAAAAATAAAAGTCAAATTCATAGAAACAGAATACATTCATGGTCGCGAAGGGCTGAGGGTCAGGGGATGGAGAAATATAACTCTAAGGGTACAAACCTCCAATTGTAAGATGAATAGGTTCTGGGGAATCTAGTGTGCAGCATGATGAACATAGTTAATACTGCATTATGTGCTTGAAAGTTGAAAGTAAATCTTAAATGTTCTCACCAAAAAAAAAGTAATCATGTAAGATGATAAATACGTTCATCTTATTGTAGTAATCATTTTGCAATATATATGATCACATTATATGCCTTAAACTTACACTGTATCCCAACATATGTTGATTATATTTCATTATACCTGTAAAAAGGAAAGAATAAAGCAGTGAATTGCTGCCCACCCAAAAATTCAGCAAGTGGCTGGAGAGCAGGTGATTACAGGACTGTTGGACTTGGACATCCAGCTTGTCAGTTTAACCACTGTTAACAGATAAAACAGAAGACTTTGCACTTGCTGTGATTTGAGGTACAACAGAGGCAATTGTATAACCAGACTAATAACAATAAACATCAATTTCACCCCAAAATGGAACAAGATTTGAACTATTCCATTGGACCAAGATATTGAAGGCTCTTATTAAAGTAGAAAATACTATTTGGGAGTGATTTTTAATCATTATTGTTTTACTGTAAATTTATTTCCCATCAGGGCAAAGGAACACATATATGAATTAAGATGGGATTGCTATCTACTAGGTTATGTGCTTCCTTTGGCTTTTATGACTTTCTGTCCAGGTTGGTTATTTGTGTGACTGTTGAAAGACATACCTCTGCAAAATGCATAAGCCATAGGGCCATTATCAATTATTTGACCATGCAGATACCAGAAACAATGTGTATAATTAAACCAACATATTGCTATTTCCAATATACCCAATGTTATTTCTTTGTCAAGTTTGACCAAAAGGAATAAAACACTTAGTTAGATCTTTATTATTATCTGTAACCTCAGTGTAGTTCCCAATGCTATTGAAGGATAACATATATAGAGAAAAAAGTGGGGGTACACACAGTTCCAAATATAATTACTCCTGAAACAGATTTCAAAGGAAACACTCGATACATTTGCATATAGATAAAATCACATTGAAATTTTACTACTTACTAGCTAATGAGGATATAAAGACTATCCATTTTACATAATGCCATAGGAAACAGCATTTTTTTATAACCTAACAATTATTGTGGAATATTCCACTTGATTTAAAACTGCATCTTTATCACTCTCCATTTAGGAAACTAAAATGGCAAACACTCCAGGAGAAAACAAAGCAAGCAGGGACACAGCTCTTTTTTTTTAATTGCGTGTTCTTTTTATTTTTATCTTATTTATTTATTTTTTAAGATTTTATTTATTATTTTCAGAGAGAAGGACAGGAAGGCCAAAAGAAAGGGAGAGAGACATCAATGTATGGTTGCCTCTCACCTGCTTCCAGCTACGGACCTGGCTGGAGACCTGGCTTGCAACCTGGTGATGTGCCCTGGCTGGGAATTGAACCAGCGACCTTTGGGTTTACAGGCCAGTGCCTTATCCACTGTGCCAAGAGCCAGGGCATGGGACACAGCTCTTGAACACTCCTCTGTCCTTTCCCTGGTTTTCTAGAATACTGAGCTGCTGGAGAACATTTTTCAGGCAGAATGTTGAGAACCATCTTTGAGGGTATGAAGAAGGGAGCAGACTCATTGTGATTAAGGAGCTTGCAGTAAGGCAAATAAAAAGTCAGAGATGGGTTTTGAAAATGCACCAAACAGTAAGAGAAATAGAAAAGAGACACAGGCAAGAGACAAAGATACAAGATTAGTTTAAACAGAGAGGAAAAAGTAATGAAAATGCTACCAAGTAGGTTGTTACATTTTACTGTGCCCAGTATAAAGGTTATGAGGAATATCTTGAGTAGTTCCCCAGAGTTAGGTATTTTATTCTGTTCCTATAGCCCTTGGTTTCATTTTGTTCAGAACAAACAACTGAACTTTTCAACGATAATTAATAAAGAAACCTTGAAGGCTTTAGGGCTTCAAATTATTGTCAGAAGCGTGATCCTGCCTCCTCCACATATGGTGATACTAGACTATATCTCTTATTTCTTGGATCCCAAAGGTCACTTCTGCAAATTCAAACATCAAAGGAAAGGAGAAACTGACTGGTGGATTCTTTTTCTTGCTGTAGGAATTATTTCACAAATTCCATTTTGCCTTTTTTCCTCCCACAATAAGATTGAACGATACACACTTACCAAATCTTCTGCCACACTAGAAAAATTTTTATTATCTTTTTTATTAAAGTATAGTTGACATACACTATTACACTAGTTTCAGGTGTGCAACATAATGATTTGACACTTATATACCTTATGAAGTGATTACCACCCTAAGTTTAGTAACATCTGTCACCATACAAATCTATTATATTACTGAGTATAGGAAATCAGTTCTTGCCATGTGGTAAGCTTTTGGTTATAAAACTATGTGGGTAAAACATAGTTGAGATAAACCTCCTCAAAGAGCTGGAGAGAAAGGGCTAGCCACTGCTGGTGCTGTCACTGTGGGGTTTTCCACAGAACCAGAGGCCCATTGAAGGCAGCGAAAACCTCCTCAAAGAGCTGGACAGGTCGGCTAGCCATTACCCGAAAAACAATGCTTTGGGGGGCTCCCAGGGAGCCAAGTGGTGAAAGCCTCCTCAAAGAGCTGGATGGGGAAGGCTAGCAAACTATGCTGCGGTTCCCCTGGGGAGCCAGGTGCTCTTCACAGACATGGGCTGCAAAAACCTGCTCCAAAAGCTGGAGGGGGAGGGCTAGCCATCACTGGAGCAAACAAAGTTGTGAGCCAACCCCACGCCTTGGAGCCAGGCGCTCATTGCAGGCAGAAACCTCCTCAAGGAGCTGGAGGGAGAGGAATAGCCATCAACACCACAAAAGCACCCTGCAGTTCTTCACACAGAAACATTGAGAGAAGGGAGGGTCCCAAAATACCAGCAATACAGAAACTCAGCTAGGTTACTGTAACCTCAGCCTACCAGGGGTGTGGCACTCAGAACCAGGCCTGACTATGACAGCAACAAGCCCTGCCACTCCAAAACCCCCAAGCCTGACTGTAGACTGAAGAGACTTGATCAAGAAAAAGAGGCAGGCCCAGGAAATGGATTGCTGCTAACCTCAAGCACCTGTGTTACACTGAGAGCTACATGAACTATTAATCCCTAATGAGCAGCTCAAAAACAATGTATGAGATGTGATAGGAGTGTCTCTCAATCAACCAACTGGAGTGAAAATAGCAAAACATACAACAAATCCAAAATACAACCAGACAGCCCAAGTTAATGACATAAAGGGCACCCCAAGAGCAACAAGTTGAGGAAATCTAGGAGACTGCAACACTGAACTCCACAAATCTCCTAACACAGAAGGGTGCTCTACAAAGGAAGCAAATCAAAGCAGATTAATCCAAAACAAAAATAAGCAATAACAGACAACCAAAATGGTGGGAAAAAAGAATCAGTCCATCACCAAAAGGAAAGAAGGAATCACCAGACAGACTGAGAATTGAAATAGAAACTAGCAAGCTATCAGACATGGAATTCAAAGAAATCATTCTAAGAAAGCTCAATGAATTAGCTGAAATCAAAGAAAACTACAAAGAAGTTGGAGGCAACTACAAGTAACTTACAGAAAATTACACGAGCATTAAAAAAGACATAGAGCCCTTGCTTGTGGCACAGTGGATAAAGTGCTGGCTTGTGAACCCAGGGTCACTGGTTCGGTTCCAGTGGGGGCACATGGCCAGGTTTCATGCCAGGTCTCCAGCCAGTTCCCTGGCTGGAGGCAGGTGGAAGGCAACCAAACATTGATGTCTGTCTCCCTCTCTGCCTCTCTCCCTTCCCTTCTCTCTAAAAATAATAAATAAAATATTTTTTAAAAAAGACATAGAAGCCATCAGTAAGAACCAGGAGGAAATGAAGAACACAATAGAAGGAATTCAAAGCAGATGACTAGACCAGCGAACTGGAGGACAACAGAAAAAAATATAACCAGACATTGGAACATAATGAAAAAAGACTGAAAAAGAATGAAGAGGTTTTAAGAGAGATACAGGACAGTATGAAATGCACCAATGTCCTTACCATAGGGATAACAGAAGGAAAAGAGAAGCAGGGGATAGAAAACCTGTTTGAAAAACTAATGACAGAAAACTTCCCTAAAATGATAAGCAAAAGGGTCATTCAAGTTCAGAAAGCACAGAGGGTCCCAATAAAGATGAACCCAATCAGGCCTACTCCAAGACACATCATAATTAAAATGGCAAATTTCAAAAACAAAGAGAGAATCCTAAAAATGTCAAGAGAGAAATAGCAAATAACATATAAAGAAGCTCTAATAAGGTTATCAAATGATTTCTCAGCAGAAACAATACAAGCCAGAAGGGAATGGCAAAAAGTACTCCCAGTAATGAAAAAACAAAGGCCTGCAACCAAGAATACTCTACCCAGCATTCATTCAAAACAGAAGGTGAAATAGGGAGTTTCCCAGACAAAACAAGACTAAAAGAATGTATCTCCACCAAACCAGCATGTGAGAGATGCTAAAAGACCTGATTTAAAAAGATGAAGAAACAAAAAGAGACAAAGAGGACTACAGGAACAAAGGGGGGAAAATGTCAATGAAGAACTACCTTTCAATAATAACCTTAAATGTAAATGGATTAAATGCACCAATAAAAAGACATAGAGTAGTTGAATAGATAAGAAAACATAACCCACATATATACTGTCTGCAAGAGACCCACCTCAGAACAAAAGATCGACATAGACTGAAAGTGAAGGGATGGAAAATTATATCTCAATCAAATGGATGTTAAAAAAAATCCTGGGGTAGCAATACTTATATCAGACAAAATAAATTTCATAATGAAGGACATAAAAAGAGACAAAGAAGGGCATTTCTTAATACTTAAGGGAACAATCTACCCAGAAAACATAACCCTCATAAGTATATATGCACCCAACATAGGAGTTCCCAAATATATAAGGAAAATCTTGGAGGACTTCAAGAAGGATAGAGATAGCAACACATTAATAGTAGGGGATTTCAATACTCCATTATCAACAATGGACAGATCTTCCAAGCTAAAAAACCACCAAGGATATTATAGCATTGAATAACACTTGCAATGAAATGGATTTAACTGGCATATAGAGAACTTTTCACCCCAAAGAAGCGAAATACACATTCTTTTCTAATACTCATGGAACATTCTCAAAGACAGACCACATGGTAGGACACAAAACAAGCTTCCATAACTTCAAGAAATTGAAATCATACTAAGCATATTCTCATCACAATAGCTTGAAACTAGAAACCAATCTCAAGAAAAGCAATACAATTCAGGGAGATTGAATAACATGCCATTAAGTAAGAAATGGGTTAATAATGAGATCAAAGAAGAAATAAAGTATCTGGAAACAAATAAAAATGAATTCACAACACCCCAAAGCCTATGGGACACAACAAAAGCAGTCCTCAGGGGGAAATTCATAGCAATACAGGCCTACCTAAAAAGGCTAGAAGAAACTCATATAAACACCTAACCATAAAGCTTCAAGAACTAGAAGAGCAATAATAAACAAAGCCCAGAGCAAGCAGAAGGAAGGAAATTATCAAGATCAGAGCAGAATTAAACAACATAGAGACTAAAAGCACAATTCAAAGAATCAACAAATCCAGGAACTGGTTCTTTGAAAAGATAAACAAAGTTGACAAACAATTAACAAGACTCATCAAGAGAGAAAAAGAAAGGACCCACATAAACAAAATCAGAAACAACAGAGGTTCTAAATTATGAAGAGTTTTTATTGTGAGTATTGGCTGTTTTTAAGAAGGAAGACTGAGCTTTGAGTTATTCATGAAGCTGTAGGGAAAAGCAATTGACCCCTTCAAATCAATGTATTTCTCCCAGCCATAAATGATCATGTGAGAAGTGTAAAAACAATCTCATGACAATAATATGTGGGAAAATTTCAGCAAAATTCTATCAAAATTTTGAAAATGAAGTCCTAATTTCAAATTATGAAAACCGCAAGCTAACTCATTGACTTGATGTCCAGCTAAAATCTGGAGAAATTATTAAATGTGAAAGTTCTCACCCTTAGAAAAGACTATGGTGATCTGTATGAGCTGCCAGGGTGGTACTCCGCTATGTTACATTCACCTTTTCCTGTGCTGCCTATGAAGATTTTCAAGCCAGATTTTATTACTCATAATTTATCACACTATTACCTTGGTTCTACTGGGTGTAACATTTCCATGAATGACCTGAATGAACACTGTTATTTATGGAAAGACCTGTTTACTATAATAGATAAAAGAATAAAAGGTAAACATAATATCAAAAGAATGCAAATACATCCATACATGCTTTATATTGGATTCAAGAACAACTGTACATATACCCAGTCAGAGGGACATACCTTGAAATTAATTCTTAGAAAAATTACAGTGAGAAGCAGCTCATGCTATAGAGCCAGGGAGAATGAGGTCCTCTTTAAACAAGTCTCTTCCTTAAGTGAAGTACAATAATATCACATCTTCACATTAAAACAGCTAAGATGTACAAATGTTCAAAGAGTGCCAGGCAATGTGTTAAGCAGTTTATATGCACAATCTCATTCCATTTTCACATCAAATTCATGAGATGAAAGACTGCCCACCCCATTTAGCAACCTAGAAAACTGAAGCTTTGAGAGATGTATTAATATATCCAGTGTCACAGCTAGTAAGTCGTGACTTAAAGCCACTTTTGATACTCCAATGCCCATATTCTTATGACTGTGATATATAGCCATCCACGTGTGCAGATTATAGAGTTAGAAACCCTGAGCTAAATTTTAGACAAATTGCTCATAATAGCTGATAGGAATATAAACAATTTCTTTAGTGTTAACAATATGGCCTCAATAGTGTCATCTAAAAATGGCTCAAAGAAACATTGCCCACTGGTACCATAAAGAACTCAGTAATTAACTTAAAATAAAAACATTTCTTGGCTAATACATTTAAAAAGTAGTTGAACAACAATAAAGTAATACTACTTCTACACCTCTGGATGAATTACATTATACGTTCTAGCCAGGTGTCTCAGTTGTTTGGAGCATCATCCTGTACACCAAAAGTTTGGGGCTTGATTTCCAGTCAGGGCACATACCTAGGTTGCAGGTTTGATTTCTGGTCAGGGTATATAGGGAAGGCAACCAATCAATGTTTCTCACATCAATGTTTCTCTCCCTCTCTCCCTCTCTAAAAATTGATAAATATGGCCTCAGGTTTGGATTTTAAAATATAATAATAAATAACAGCATAAAATACTGTATTAAAAACAGTGGCTCTGTTTTGCATATTTACTAACTCGACTGCTTTCTAATAGCATCTTCAGAATTAGACCTGTTGCATATGCTGTTTGGTTGAAGTATATGAAAAAATACACCCTTACATATATATATGTAGCTAGAAAAGGTGCAATCACATGCCACCTGAAAGGATCGCATGGGCCTCAGACACATTTTGCAAAGCACTGGTCAAAAATTTTAAAATAAAATGACCAGGGAGTAATGACCTGGTCTATTTATTATAAAGTGGCAATTATTAAGCCAGTATAGAATTGGCAGAAAGAGAAAATATACACAATGGAATGAAACATAGATCTTAGAAACAAACACAGATACTAGTATGTGACATGGAGTCTTCACTGATAAATGACACAAGTGACCTATAAAGTATGGGAAAAGAATGGTCATTTCAATAAATTATGCTGGAATAGTTGGAGATCTATGTGAGAATTAAAATAAAACTTTACTTCTCCTTTCTACTATACAAAAGTTAATTTCAAGCCCTGACTGGTGGCATAGTGGATAAGGGGCCAGCCTGCGAACCTGAAGGTCTCTGGTTCAAGTCCCCAGCCAGGGCACATAACCAGGTTGCAAGCCAGGTCTCCAGTCTCCAGTCTACAGACCTGGCAGGTGAAAGGCAACCATACATTGATGTTTCTCTCCCTCTCTGCCTCCCTCCCTTCTTCTCCCTCTGGAAATAATAAATAAAATATTTTTTTTAAAAAAGTTAATTTCAGATGAATTTTAAACCAAATGATAAAACTTTTAGAAGAGTAAAGAATATTATAAAATCCTCAAGAAAAAGAAACTATTTGTATTTTTAACCAAAAAAACCCTAAGGCATTAACCATAAAGGTGAAGATTGATATTTGGACTGTGTTAAAATTTTTTCCAAAGGTATGCAGAAAGTTGAAAGAAAAGTCATAGAATGGAGAAGCTGTTTGAAATTCATAGATCAATAAAGGAGGTATAAATTCAGAATACAAATACCATGTAGTAGGACATATTCAAATAGCCATGGTCATATAAAAACTGGTCTTCTTCACTAATCATCAAAGACACACAAATTAAAAATATAATGATATATCATTAAACATCCACTGGAATAGCTAAGATTAAACAGATGGACAATATAATCACTACTGAGGATGAGGAAAAATGGGTACTCTCATATAGTTTGGCATTACCTAACCAAAGCTGGACTTGTCCTATATGGTGCACCAATTTCATTCCTATGTAGAGACTTAACCAAAATTCATTCACATGCACCAAGAGATAGATAAAAGAATATTCATAGCTGCATTCAACCTAAATGTCCATTCACAGTTCATAGGATAATTGTATTACATTTATTCAATAGAACACTGGAACAGCAATGAGAAAGCATAGAGAATAGTTGTATGTAAAAACATGGTTGAATCTTACAAACTAATGTTGAGGGAAGAAGCCTTACACAAAAAGAACACTTATTAGGAAAATTATTTATAGTCCCAATTTTTCCTTATACATGCTATATTTTTTATTAAACCTGTTTTCTAAGGGTAACATTGTTTTACAGTAACTTTTATAATCACACATATACCAGAAGGATTTCAAAATACTGAATATGTATTAGTTCATTCACTCAAAAACTATCGCCATTTTATAGATGAACAGTCGGAAGCAGAGAAAAGTTAAATGATGCATCATAATCCCAAATGACAGAACCCAAACTAACACAGTTCTGATTCAAGAGCTGACTGAGTAGTCTGTCTTTCATGCATCACCTTATATAATCTTACAGACTTGCAAGGAAGGACCTAATATTATTAACAGGCAGCTTTTTATCTTTCACTATATACAAGTCCACAGAAATAAATTACCACCCTGACTTCTACTCAGTAGATTGAACAAAACCCGCTATGCTGAGCCATATTACCTATGTATCCCAAAATATAAAGTGATGCCTGTTCCCTAAATGTGAATTGAGAAGTAACATGCATTCGTTTCTCATTTTCCAGGGCT
The DNA here is from genome assembly GCA_004026585.1 of Noctilio leporinus. NCBI lineage: Eukaryota > Metazoa > Chordata > Mammalia > Chiroptera > Noctilionidae > Noctilio > Noctilio leporinus. The sequence goes on from PVIW01009797.1 coordinate 38,396, forward strand.
GTGTGTGCTGGATGATTTCATATTTGTGACATTGGGCCCCTGGGGCCTAAGCAAGACTAGTTTTGATCATCAGGAAGACAATTTGAGAGAAAAGTGCTGAGTAGCTAACCCGAAGGAGAGGCAGTCAACACGGCTCCTGGGGTACAGGTGGCTAATTCCTTGGGACAGAAACAGAGCTTGCATTCCTAGTGCCTTTGTCACAAACTGCAACTCTGACAGGACGAGAAACCATGTGAGAAGGGCTGAAGGGGAAGAAGAGAAGGAAACTAGGCAGAGAGAAATGGAGAAAAAGAAAAGGAGTATTAGGGAGGAAAAAAGAGAAAACAAAGGCCAAAAAGAGGACAGTTTTAAAACAGAATTTCTATTCCTTGGCACACCGAATTGGAAAAGAAAAGAAGGAGGGAAAGAGGAAGGACAAACTCTCCCTCTAGGAAAAATAGAGAAAGGGGTGATGAAAGAAGCCTTCCTTCTGAATTCTGTCATTTTGTGGAATCAGATCACATTTATAATAGCTCCCAGTATTTAATCACTGTTTTTTCTAATTTCCTTAGCCTGAATTGAAAAATGCCATCACACATTCAGCTTGATGTTACAATGATATGACTTCTAGCAACTTGCCTTGCAATTTGAGTGAATTACAATGGTCTCACACAGTAAATTAATGCGATGCCTCTTGGTGACCCAAAGGCTTAAAAGCACCATTCACTTGTTTCCCTGCTCTGAAAATAAATGGGTTGCCACCAAATTTATTATTTCAGAAAAGCCTAGCTACCACTTGCACACAGTTCTTATAATATTGACATCTAAATAGTAGGTGCCAATTTTAAAAACAAGATGAGTTTCATCTAACATCTTATATCATCTTCCTTTTGAGATCTCTTAACTTCCCTGACAATCTTTTAATGTGGCATGCGGCCAGAGGTGGGTGTTCAGTCTTAGCCATCAATTTCATGCAGAATCCTATTCCAAGAGATTTCCTCCCATCACTGGCATCTGTCTTGTTTAGAAACTCTTATCTGGTATTGTTTGTAAAATGCACCCCTAAAAGGGGAAAAATGAAATTCATACCCTATATTTTTATGATGTAACACAGGAAGCTCAGCTCTTTTCTGAAACCTTGTCATTTAGGGAAGGGTTATTCCCAATCTTCAAGGGAAACCCAGCAATAGAGAAGTGAAAATCCTTCAAAACGACTGCAATGTTCTAAAACTTATAAATGGTCTGAAATAGGAAGTGGGTATTAAAAAAAAAAAAAAATTCCATGGATATTGTAAGCTGAAAAGAATATCATTAAATGAGGCTGATTATTTTTTATGTATTTATATATGCTTGCCCTCCAAATTTTTTGTATTATTCTCTTATAATTTAGAAAACCTAATAATTTCAGCTAAAACTGCACAAATGCTATCATTTAAGAGTCAGTTTAAACAACAACCTATACTCTATCTGAAGTAAAGGGTCAAAAAAGTCATATCCAAATTAGTATCAAATGTACCTACTAATGGAAACTAAGAGACTTGGGTAATTTAAGAGCTAGAAAGTCACCATCTCCAGAATTAGAAGTAACGTACACCTAACATATTTTGTGTCCACCACAAGAAAAGACCTCCTATCTATTTTCTGCATCCAATCCCATTCAAATACAGAATGGGAAAGGGATCTTGTTGGAGAATAACTTCATGTGTAACCTGGGGGTCCCTTTACATAGGCATAGACTCAAGAGAGGCACATTCTGTCTCTCTTGGCATACCATCAATGGCCAAATCAAAGGAGAAAAGGATACCATTTTTGTGGATTTATTATCTGGCTTTATGTAAAAATCAGACAGCCTGAGGCAGCCAAACCATACTCAGTCCCATCAGTGTAATACACTAAATAGTTTTGCAAACAGCAGGTGTTATGGATGGGAAGAATGAGGGGAATGATTTTATCCCTTGGGGAACATTTAACAGTATATGGAGACTTTTGTGATTGTTCCAACTGAACTTCCAGGGAAATGGCCCGGGATCCTGCTAAATATCCTATTATAAAATCCATAGCAAAGCCTCTTGAATAATAATCTGGACTAATATATCAATAATGCCAAGATTGAAAAGCCCTGGCCTATGGAAATATGCATGTAATAAATAATAGGCAGCTCCAAGTTAAGTTCACAATATATTAAATTTAATGAGATTTGTTTAGAGGTCAAAGTCTCAAAACTGAGCTGTAGTTTAATTTTTGATTTATATCATATTTATGTGTTAAAGTGTATCTTAAATGAATCAGTCCTTTTAAATTCATGTAACTTTAAGATTAAATTATGATTCTGATTCAACACCAAAAAGTGATCTAAAAATGTTGATATATTTGGAATTCATAAAAATGGAAAGTTCTGCTCTTTAAAAGACATTGTTAAGAGAATAAAAAGACAACCCAGAAACTAAACTATTTGTAAAACATGTATCTAATAAAGGAGTTGTATACAGAAAATATAAAGAACCCTCAAAATTAAATGATAAAAGTAAAAATGCAAAAGATTAGAAAAGACAGTTTACAAAAGAAGATATATTGATGTCAAATAATTACATGAAAAAATGTCACCATCATTTTTCTAACTTCTGGCCAAGGTGGAGGCATAGGTAGACATGTTTCACCTTCTCGCACAGCCGTAAGAAGGATCAAAACTAACTTCAAAGCAAAAAACTACCAGAACTTGCATGAAGTTCAACAGCCAAGGATTTAAAGGAAGAATATGCTTCCAGACAGGAAGGAGGGGTAGAGAAGGGGAGCTGAGGCAGAGAAGACACATTGTGGTGACAAGGCTGTGGCAATGGCCAGAGAATGGGCTGTCCCACACACAAGTGGCAGATCAAAACTGAAAGGGACACCTGGGGAGTGATCCCAGCCCTAAGCCTGAGTGTGCATCCCAGGGTTCCAGGGTCAGGAAATAAAAACCTCATAGCTTCTTCCTGTGAAAACCAGTCGGGGTTGGGGCAGCAGAAGAACCTATTTGTTTCTCAGGAGAGTCTACTTAGAGGGTGTGACAGTTCTAGGATATATGCAAACCCACCCACCCTGGGAACCACCACCAAGGCAGCAAGCAGCTGTAGGGGTACCAGTTGTATAAGGAAAGTGGGTTAAGTGACTGGAAAAGGGGAGAATGCTAGGCAAACAGCATCATTCCCTCTCTCACCCCTCCCCCACATACAGTGCCACAAAGTAGTGAAACAGGTCACCCTATACTGATGAATACCTAAAGCTCTGCCTCTTATGATGAATGTAATAGGAGTACCCAGACATGGAATCAAAGCAGTTCTACCCAATATGCAGAAACAAACACAGGGAGGCTGCCAAATTGAAGGAGGCAAAGTAATATGGCCCAGATAAAAGAACAGATCAAACACTCCATAAAAAGAACAAAGTGAAACAGAGATCGCCAAAATATTAGATACAGAGTTCAAAATACTAGTGACAAGGATGCTCATAGAACTCATTGAGTATGGCAAATGCACAGGGGAAGAAGTGAAGGCTGTACCAAGGGAAATGAAGAAAAATCCACAGGGAACCAATAGTGAAGGGAAGGAAGCCAAGGTTCAAATCAATGAATTGGAATATAAGGAAGTGATAAACATTCAACCAGAACAGAATGAAGAAACAAGAATTCAATAAAACGAGGAGAGAATAAGATAACTATGGGACATCTGAATCCTAGGTATAACAAAAGAAGAAGAGAAAAAGCAAGAAACTGAAAATGTATTTTTAAAAATAATTAAAGGTAACTTTCCTAATATGGTGAGGGAAACAGACATACAAGTCAGGAAGCACAGAAAGTCCCAAACAGCTGGACCCAACAGGACCACACCAAGGCACATCATAATTAAAATGCCAAAGGTTAAAGATAAAGAGAGAATCTTAAAAGCCCCAAGAGAAGAGTTACCTACAAAGGGTTTCCCATAAGACTATCAGCTGATTTCTCAAAAGAAACTTTGAAGGCAAGAAGGAACTGGCAAGAAGTATTCAAAGTGATGAAAAATAAGGACCTACAACCAAAATTACTTTATCCAGCAAAGCTACCATTTAGAATGGAAGGGCAGACAAAGTGCTTCCCAGACAAGGTAATGCTAAAGGAGTTCATCATCACCAAGCTCTTACTATATGAAATGTTAAAGGGACTGATTTAAGAAAAAAAAATTAAAACTATGAAAAGTAAAGTGATAACAAACTCAACTATCAACAAAATCTAAAAAACAAAAATGAAAACAAACTAAGCAAAATACTAAAACAGGAACAGAATCGTAGAAATGGAGATCATATTGAGGGTTATCAGCAGGGAGGGGAAGAGGAAGAATGCAGGGACCGCAGGGATTAAGAAGCATAATGGTAGGAACAAAAGAATGTTAAGAATAGTGAAGGAAATGGAGAAGCCAAAGAACTTAAACGCATGACCCATGGACCTGATCAAAAGGAAGGGAGTGGGGATTGCTAAAGGGAAAGGCACTACCGGGCAGAGAGGGGCCAAGGGGGAAAAAATGGGACAACTGTTAACAGCATAATCAATAAAATATAACTAAAAAAGAAAAGATGTTAACATCATTAGTTAAGAAAAAGATGCAAGGGAAATGAAAATTAAAATCATAATGAAATACCAATTTACACCTTTTAGAATATCTAAAATAAAAAAGAAACTGGCCATGTAAAGTGTTGAGAGAATGTAGACTAAATGGAACTCTCCTATATTCTTATTAAAAATACAAAATGGCATAATCACTTTGTATAGGCATATCAAAATGTTTTTCAAAGATTCAGACACAAATATCCATGGAATATTTATTTGTAAAAGCCAAAAACTGGAAATAATCAAAAGCCATCAACAGATGAATGGGAAAACAAACTGCATCATATCCATATGATGACAGATACCACTCAACCTTCTAAGGGCTTGATAAACACCACCTCATTGAATCTCAAAATAATTTGCTGAGTCAATGAAGCCAGACTAAAGTATTACATTCATGCAAAACACCAAACAAAGTGAACAAATCTATAGTAATAGAAGATCAATTGTTGCTGGGGAACCAGGAAGCATGAGATGATTAGAAGGGGCTGGAGAGAAAGATTACTAAGGACCATGAGGAAATTTTGGGGGTTTATAGATATGTTTACTATCTCAGTTGTGGTTAAGATATCATGGATGCATACAGAAGTCAAAAACAGAAAAAGAACTATTCACTTTAAATATGTGATGTGTATTGTATATCAATTATATCTCAATTATATCTCAATATAGCTGTTAAAATAATAAAAGAATATTTTTCTGTAAACGTCTTTTTCATGTATTGTTATGAGATGTTTAAGATCAAACCTGGAACTTAATTTTTATTTCTTCAACCGCTGTATAGTAGCAAAAACCCTTGATCAACCAGCAAGGCCAACAGGAGTACTTTCAAAGTAAACCTCTAAAAGCATAGATAGAGATAACTTATAGTTCTTTATGTGATCATCAAATAGGAATTCTACAAAGAAATTCATATATTTGCATATTAAAATATCACTTTACCAGTCCTTAATTCACATTAAGAAGCTTCAAAGTTAATCCATAAATATAACATTTACAGAAAACCAATAGAGCCCATCCTGAAGTTTGAGTAATTGGTATTGTTTGAGGATCAGAACATGATTAGAAATAAAACGATACACACATGATACCATATATACAAATTCATAAGATGAACAAGATATTGAAACAGAAAATGGTTTTAACACAATATTTATGATCTGAGTATTCCCAGAGGTTTACATTGTTAAATGCCCACATCAAGGAACTGACAGCCCTGGCTGGGACATATTTGGTTATTTATTCAGCATATATTTGTTGTGTCCACTCTGTGAAAGGCACTAATTAGATGCTAGAAATACAACAGCAAATAGAACAACTCTCATGGAGCCATGCTTTATAAATTTTATATCCAAGTGGAGCAGTGGGTAATATAAATTTAAAAAACAAACCTACATGATGCCAGATGGTGCTAGTGCTAAAGAGGGAAACAGAGCAAATATAGCCGAGTAGGAGGGTGAGAAAGAGGAGGTCACAATATAAAATAGGGGACAGGGGTTCTAGTAAGTCCTCACTAAGGGTACTATTTAAGAAAAGACTTGAAAGAGCTGAAAGAGTAATACATATAGTTGGCCGGGGGAAAAAATATATCAGACAGGGAATAACCAGTCTCCTCTGAAGATACCAGAGAGGTAAATGTTAGGATCATGTAAAACATTATAAAGACTTGTCTTTTAGTATGATTGAAATAAAGGCTATTTAATGTTTGGAGCCCAGGAATGATGTTATAAGGCTTAATTTTTACAAAGATCATTCTAACTAATGACTGAGGGCTGGAGAGGAGAGAACCCAGGGATGAGTCAGGAGGCTATTTCAAACACCTAGGCAAGAGATGACAGCTGTGGCAGGTCATCCCTCTGGAGCGCTCACTGATCTTCACCGCTGGAATGCACACCTTCGCATAATCCTGTCCTTTAGGTGTGCAGCCCATTAGCTTCTAAGCACAAGGACATGGCAAAGGTGACAAAATGTCACCATGACTCAATTAGATGGCAAAGGGATGTCACTACCATGATTACCTCCCCATATACATAAGACTTGTTCTTTTTTGCTAACAGAGCCACTGGAGACAGCCCCCCACTGGCCTGGAAGAGCTGAGCCACCATAAAGCACGCTGCTAGCTGTGTTGGAGAAGCCCTGTGTGAGGAATCAGCAGGAGGCCTCGACTGAGGGCAGTCTCCAGCAAGACTCGGAAGCCTCTCCGTTCTGCAGCCAGAAGGAGAAATTCTGCTGACCACCTGCGGATACATGAAAGCAAATCTCTCCTGAGTTGAGCTCCAGATGATATTGCTCCTCAAACCATTGCCTGGACAGAAGTGGAACAGGGGAGCAGAGCACACAGTAAAAATATGGCTGACCTGCAAACTGTAAGATGACAGGTATGTGTTGTTTTCAGTTGTGGATTTAGTGCTGATTCATTACACAGAAACAGAAAAGTAACACAAGAGTGGTTCCCGTGATGGTGTAGCTGGGCTTAGGCAACAAGATTCAGTGACTGATACAAAGAGAAAATTAGTTAGGGTGACTGCAATGAAGTTTCTGCACAACAGAAAAGAAGAAGCCATTTCCTGAAATGGAAAGAACTGTGGAAGCAACAGGTTTTGGGGGGGAGGTTATCAAGCATTTGTGTTGGGACAATGTAATCTTGAAATGCATAAAGATAACAATTAGGGAGTTGTAAATTGCATAAAGAAGCTGGAGCTCAGTGGAAATAAGAGGCCAGACATATACATTTGGGAGTAGTGAGTGTTTATATGGTATATGCAGCCAACAATATCTCAGATTGTGAGAAGGGAAGTTATAAACCTAATGGAAAATAATGTCACTCAAAAGAGGGTACACTGGCCAGTGTGGGTCACCTGGTTGAGCATCATCCCACAAACCAAAGATCACCAGTTCAATTTCAGGTTAGGGCACATGCCTGGGTTGCAGGTTTGGCCCCAGGTTGGGTCGACCACCGAAGGCAACAATCAATCCATGTTTTTCACAGTGACATTTCTCTCCCTTTCTTTTCCCTCCTTTCCTTTCTCTCCAAAATAAATATATTAAATTTTAAAAATTGCCCTGACTGGGGAGCTCAGTTGCTTGGCATCCTATCACAAGCAACAGGTTGCAGTTTCATTCAGTCATGCCTGGGTTGCAGGTTTGGTTCCTGGTAGGAGCACATACACAACCAATCAATGTCCCCCTTCTTCTCCTTCTCCTTTCTTTCCCATGTCTCTAAACAATAAATAATTTTTTTAAAGGAGGGTACACAACATAAGCAGAAACTTAGAGGAGGGAATATTCAAAAAGCTAAACTGTTACACTTAAAGGCAATGGGCATATTTTATCTATTAAATTGTCAAGAACCTAACCTAGTGCCTGGCAACCAAAATACCCTAAAAAATGGCGGATGACTAATAAACAAGGCACATGAAGGTAAAAGGAAATGGTCCTTAATGGGAGGTGAGAGGATAGGGGGAGAGGTTCATACTAGTGACTCACCCTCAGTTATGTCTGATGCTAACAATGGCATGCGTTCAGACTGTCTCTGAAACTGAAGCAATAGGGATCTTGCAGATGCCCTGGCTAGGAATAAGTAGGTGTCTTAACTTCTAGACTCAGCTGCAAGGGGACGTGGTGACTAGAGAGCCACTGGAAATTCTATCTGGCACAAGGGGAGGGGTATGGAGTAGGGTCATAGCTCAAAGACAGAAAAAGTTTAACAAGAGAGTGTTCAAATCAACTAATGGGTCATGGTGCCCTCCAGACATTTTTTAAAGTTTTATATTAGGGTCTTCTATTACTTAAGAATCTTTTATTCAAGAACTTTATATACTGTATGTTTTCAGTACTGTAACAGAAATATTGTGTAAAAAAATTTTAAGGTATCTTTTCAGTACAGCACCAGAGATACTGTGGTAGATATTAAAAAAAATTTTTTTTAACCTATCTGCAAGAAACCACTAGAGAATCAAAAGAGTCAGCATATATTGTGGAGGTATTATTAAAGTACACAGAAATAATATCTTAATACTTCTATAAATTATTTAGAACCACATGGTTTAAATATTTCCACTAGATTACCCTGCTATACCCTACTATACCTTAACTCAAATGTATGTATGTCTATAAAACATATAAAGTTTCAAGATCTTGACCAAATTCTATGAACTATCAGAGAAGTAAGTATCAAGAGTTACATTAATTGAGTGTTTTCATCTATGTTAATATGGCTACTTAATGACAGGGGAGAGAATTGGACACAGGCTACAAGATCCAACCTAACTTTATTCTCTCACACCATTGTCTCTGCCCCAGCGTGCCTTCCCTTTCATTCTGCGAGTGTCAACTTAGATTGACTAATTTATCCCTTCATTTCACACTCCTTATTTTAGATAAATGCTTTAAAATTATTTTAAATAAAGTCACCCTGACACATGACAATTTTGCAGAAGCATTGAAAGGTCTTCTGCGCAGTGTTATAAGACGAGTGATACACCGGAATAATGGACTGTCAGGCACATACCTCCCTCACTACTTGGACAGATGTAATAATGTAGTAGGTTTGTCCCAGCTCTAATATATTGTTGGCATGTGATTTGACATTTTGTCTAGGTAAAATTGTATCTCTGGAGGGACTTTTCAATGGATAGAGTTCATTTCGGTGATTCTGAACTTTCAGCAAGTCTAGGAAATTTTTAGAAAATGAAAATAGACCAACACTGTCAACAAATAAGATTTTGAAAGCACATGAAAAGGTAATTCATGTAGTTTTGGACAGTGGAAAGAATGCTCAGAGGTTAAATGTTTATCAAGTGTATTTAAAAAAAAAAGAAAAAGAAAAACATTTTTCAATTAAACATAGGTTAAAATACGCCCAATTAAGAAATTGGGTAAACTCAAAGATTTAGAAACATACTGACAATTCAGTCAGTTCACCAATGCTTTGCTCCTTCTTTGGGTAGGCAGGACCTCAGTCATCTGTGGTCACAGATACCACCAGATGAAAATAAAAAAGCCAGACTGTCCACTACTTTATTATCCCAATATCTAAGCTTTGTAATTACCCAGCTCTTTCGCTGAACTTTTCCACCTTTTCAGCTAGACATTAGGCATAATGTGTATTCAAGCTTAAGGAGACACCTCCGCAGACTAACATAAGGTGAACATCCATTTAATGTCACTAATACAGTGAAGGTCCACAATTGCATTTTTTGAGCTAAAGCAAAACAAAATTGTCCCTCCCTACCTATGGCTTTTTATAAGGAATCACTTTGTGTGATTTTGCTCATTCTACTTGGGTTAGGCTACCTCATCACCTATTAGGCTCTTATTAAGAATGAAACTAATTCATTAAACTGTATTATGTGTTATAAATACTTATTCTCATTTAACATCACAACAATCTTATAAGTTGTGGATTTATATCCTGATGTTACAGATGACTAACTAAAGTTTAAAGGTGAAAGCTAACTACCCAGTTCTGACTCCCAAGACGGTAACCTTTTAATAGCCAAGTACTTGCGTAGCTTTAAAGGAGAGAATGACACAATTCTTTGGTAGTGCTGTTCTCCTGTGATGAGGAAGAATACATCTTCAGATACAATTTACATGGTCCAAGTTCTGGAGAGCCCACTTTTCCTTTAACTCTCACCTTGAATGTACTCTAATAAAGGGAAGATCCCAATAAATGGTCTTTGAGACATTACTGACTCTAATTTTATAAAACTGAATTCAAAGTCAAAGTCAAGCTGACATGAAGAAGAGAAAAGAACCTGAAAGGGTTTCTCCATTGCATTACCTGCTAATTCTCTGCCTTTGACTACAACCCCCGAGCCACTGGCACTACTAGGGGGAATAAACTGAAGGCAGATGGAGGAAAAGGAAGAGGGAAAAAAGAATGAAAGGAGATCGAGGTTTGGCAAAGTTTTCAAGAGTTCATAAATGGACTGTAACTAGGGAATGGAACCACAAATTGAGAATCTTAGTTACTTTTATGCAAAATAAATAAATAAGAACTGATATGCTCATATCTACGAGATAAAAATCTGTGGCTGGAATTCCAAAGAGAATAAGGGTTTTCATACAGTTAGCTAAAGGCCCCAATGATTATACATTTTCTGTAACCCCAAAGTCCTGTCAATTTTTGAATTATAGAGAGGGA
>PVIW01009798.1:0-33536 GCA_004026585.1 Noctilio leporinus
TCCTCCTCCTCCTCCTCCTCCTTCTTCTTCTTCTTCTTCTTCTTCTTCTTTGTAAACATTGGGGTCTCTGGAAGTCCTGCCCTTTCTGTGGAGCTCTTGATGAAGAAGTGAGTTTCCACATGTCATCCTATCTACATATTTCCAGGTATGGTTGAATCTGGAAACTAGAACAAAATATCTGAGTTTATAGTGACAACAGGTGGAACCAGCACTCATCAGCAATCAGCATGGAAGTTGAGTGAAACATAGCAACAGGGTTCTAGGAGGCAGCCCTTGAAATACCAGGCAAGGTAGCTGTCAGCAGGAAGGAGTCTGTGGTAGGGACCAGGGCTTAGGCCTGAGTTAGGGTTTAAAGGCAAGATTCCTAGATTTAAGGGAGAAAATGTCTCACCAACAAAAGGTGGAATTTTAGCCTTTTGGGACAGGTTACTATGGGAAGGCTGAGACTTAAGGGGTAGAATAGAAGTTAGCATCCGAACTAGGTTGAAAATTGAGCCTGGGGACTTGAGAAGTAGGCACAGTTCAATAATCACAATGAGGGCATGTTTCAGGCCCAGACAAGGTTGAGCTGACGCCAAGTTCCAGGCTTGTGGCAAAGAGCAGCATTTTTCAAATTTTACTGTACAGTAAATGATTCACCTGAGGATCTTTGAAAAATGCAGATTCAGCAGATCTGAGTGGGTTCTGATTGTATATATCACTGACAAGCTTTCTGGTGGTGCAGATGCTGCTGAGCTGGCGTGGGGGTGGGGTACTACAATTTTGGTGTCTTATTTTTAATTTTTTTTAAATATTTTTTATTTTATTATCTTTAGAGAGAGGGGAAGGGAGAGAGGCAGAGAAGGAGACATCAATGTATCAATGTATAGTTGCCTTTTTCACCTGCCTCCAGCTACAGATGTGGCTGGAGACTTGGCTTGCAACCTCGTAATGTGCCCTGGTTGGGGAATTGAACCAGTGACCTTTGGGTTCACAGGCCAGCACCTTATCCACTGTGCCACCAGCCAGGGCTTGGGGGTCTTATTTTTATTTTTATTTTTTAAAGTTTGAAATATTTTTACATTAACAGAAAATTGCAAATAGTACAGAGACTTTCCATTTTCCATTCACTCCGTTTCCCCTGATGTTAACATTTTACGTTACAGTAAATGTTTATCAAAACTAAGACATAAATGTCAGTACATTACTAGTAAATAACTATAGATTTGTATCAACTTTTCCCAGTTTTTCTGTTAATATTCTTTTCTGTTCTGGGATCTAACTCAAGATTCCACTTTGCATTTGGTTATCATGTCTCCTTAATTTTCTCCTCTGTCAGTTTTCCCTTGCTATTCAAGACTGATAGTTTTCAAGAGTATAGAATGTCTTCATTTTTGTCTTCATATGTCTGATGCTTCAATGTGATTAGATCTGAGTGATGGGTGTTTATGAAGAAGACCACAGAGGTGAACTGCCTTCTCACTGCCTTGCATCAGGGTGCAGATGATATCAGCATGATTAGCATAGGTGAAGTTAAACTTAGTCACTTTGTTAACGTAAGGATGCCAGGTTTCTAAAATTGCTGCTTTTCCCTTTTTGTCCTCTGTTCTTTGGAAGCAAGTCTAAGTGAGCAACAGTTTTCAAATGTGAGTAACCTTCAGGGCTATTGAAACACAGATTGGCAAGCCCCCTTCCCAGAGCTTCTCATTCAGCATATCTGGGGTAAAGCCCAAGAGCTTGCATCAGGTGATGCTCCTGTTGCTTGCTGGTCCAGAGATGCCACTTTGAAAACTACTGGCCTAGAGCATTTTGTTCCTCATCTCTGACCTTAGACTTGAGTGGAATCGCCTGGGAGAAATTCTAAAAATACATGAAGCAGGGCCCAGTTCCTGGTAATTCTGATTGAGACACTCTAGGGAGGTACCCAGGAGTTGCCAATTTATAAATATAGGTCAAGCTTGGAACCCACTGGGGCTTGGACAAGACTAAGGCCAAGGTCACGGGTCAGGTTCTAACAGCTCCAACTGTGGGAGGCACAGGGCAAGGGAACTGCCCGGCTGACCTTGTAGTCTTTACTCACCCTTCCAGAAAGCCTTTGCTATTTTGGTGCTTCTGATTCATAGGATAGTTTGGAAACCTATAGCACTCAACCCAAACCCAAGAGCAGCCAAAAGTTGGCAATCTGTTAAAACTCTAAAATAGGATAAAGCACAGTATAGTGAGTGCTCTTATAAGTATCAAGAGTGTTTGTCTTCTTTAGATGGTATTAAAAGAAGATGACAGGAATTAGAGTTTCTTATTTTCTTCCCTGACTTTTTACTCTATTTACCAACTTGTTTTAAAAAATTAGAGACATGGGAGGGACTTTGGGCCAAGATGGAGGCATAGAGAGACACACTGTGTCTCCCTCATAACTAGAAGAAATTTACATCTACCTCAAAATTAAATAAAAACAATGCAGAAACTTCAGAAAATCAAACTACGTGTAAGTGCAACAAACAAAGTAAAGACATCCTCAGCCAGACAGGTAGGAGGGGTGGAGTCAGACAGGAGAGCAGCAGTAACAGCACTGGCGCTGAGGCTGCAGTGAAAAATGCAGTCATACATTTAAACCTGGGAAGTGATCCTGGGGCCAGACTGTGCCACCCATGGTTCCAGCACCAGGGGAAAATAGAACCACGTTGCTTCTGACTGTGAAAAACAGTGGGAGTTGGGGAAGAGGAAGAAACTGCAGGTCTCAATGGGTAAGTGGCATTGTTTCCTCTAAGACCCCTCCCCCACATACAGCGCCACAATGTGGTGAAACAGGTCATCCTGAACCAACAGATTCCTAAGACTCTGCTTCTTACAATGTAACAGTGTGAAAGAACTACTTAGGACACAGAGACAAACACAGAAAGCTATCAAGCTGAGGAGACAGAGAAGTATGGCCCAAAAGAGGGAGCAGATCAAGGTGCCAGGGGGTGAACTGAGTGACTGAGAGATGAAGAGAGAGCCAACCTAACAGCCAAGAAGAGAGCCAACCTAACAGACAGAGTTCAAAATGTTGGTGATTAAGATGCTCACAGACTTGACAGATATGCTTAACTACAGTGAATGCAGAAAGGAAGAAGTAAAGTCTAGACTATATGAACTGAAGAAAAATCCACATGAAACCAAGGACAAAGGGAAGGAAACCAGGGTTCAAACCAATGATTTGGAACATAAGGAAGAAATAAACAGTCAACCAGTATAGGATGAGGAAACAAGACTTGAAAAAAATTAGGAGAAACTTAGGAACTGCTGGGACAATTTTAAACATGCCAATATCCAAATCATAGAGGTGCCAGAAGAAGAGAAAGAGTAAGAAATTAAAAATGTACATGAAAAAATAATGAAGGGAAAACTTCCCAAATTTGGCAAGGGAAATAGACATACCATTCCAGGAAGCACAGAGAGTTCCAAACAAGCTAGTTCCAAAGAGGAGCACACCAAGACACATCATAATTAAAATGCCAAAGGGTAACAATAAAGAGAGAATCTTAAAAGCAGCAAGATGAAAAAAGAGAGTTACCTACAAAGGGTTTTCTATAAGACTATAAGCTGATTTCTCAAAAGAAACTTTGCAGGCAAGGAGTGACTGGCAAGAAGTATTCAAAGTGATGGAAAACAAGTAACTATAAACAAGATTGCTCTGTCCAGTGAAGCTATCATTCAGAATGGAAGGGCAGGTAAAGTGCTTGCCAGACAAGGTAAAGCTAAAGTAGCTCATCATCACCATGCCATTATTATATGAAATGTTAAAGAAACTTATTTAAGAAAAAGAGGATCAAAACTATGAACATTAAAAAGACTATAAACTCACAACTATCTACAATAAAATCTAAAAAATAAAAACAAAAACAAACTAAGCAGACAACCAGAGAGGGAACAGATATGGGGAACATTTGGAAGGGTGTTAGCTGGAAGGGGAAAGAGGAAGAAGGGGGAATGGTACATGGATTAAGAAGCATAGTTGGTGGGTGCAGAATAGTCAGGGGGATGTTAAGAGTACAGGAAAAGGTAAAGCCAAAGAACTTACAGACATGACCCATAGACATGAACTAATGGGGGTGGGGTTGCTGAAGGGAGGTGGGGGTGCTGGGTGGAGGAAAGCAAAGGGAAAAGAAATTGGGACAAAAGTATGAGCATAATCAATAAAAAATTTTTAAAATAGTTTAAACAAAAAAATGGAAACAAGGAAGTTTGATATAGAGGAATACTGAAGGGAGTGATGGTGATGTGGAAAGGTTTTTGACTTTGGTATTCACAGATGCCAGAAAGCACCCATCACAAAAAGACAGTAAGTAGCTGAATAGACACAATGACTACGTCACTTGAATTGATATGATGAACACATAAATGGAAGGACCACAGGGGCAGACAAAGGCCATGCCCTGGTTCTATTTCACTGACATTTCTGAAAATCTAATTGGCCAGCAATAAAGACCAACACAATTCTCAATATGACATCTTCAAGGAGATGATTTTCAATACGCGATTTTCCCCATGTTGGATAATCATTGTGCATCCATCAGGAGGCAACCCATTCAACATTTTCTTGAAAAACTCCTAGGAATGTTAGCATTTTCAGTGCCTACTTTTCATACCTTTAGTACCTTCAGTGGTGGGTTATTTTCTAGCTTCAGTGTTAGGCCTATTCAATTAAGTGGGGATAACTTTATAAATTGTACATGTTAATATAAAAAGTGATAATATTAAACTGGCTAAAACAGGAAAGAAAAAAAACTAATATCTTTTCCAACCATAGTTGGGACATTCAATCAATGGTGCGTGAAAAATTTCTTAGCCTTTAGTATGTGTATAATGCTAGCTGCTCCATCAATGTCAGTTGAGTAGTTATCAGTAAGACCATTGGCCTATGAAAGTGGCTTTACAGATATTTCAGTATTGTTAATTTAACATTTTAATGAGTATCATTATAAAATGCTCTATATCCTTTCTTGTCTTAAAATAATTTTTATAAAAAGAAAAAGAAGAAGAAATTTGTAATTTCAAGCCCTGGCTGGTGGCTCAGTGGATAGGCATTTGCCTGCAAACCCAAAGGTTGCTGGTTCAACTCCCAGTCAGGGTACATAACCGGGATACAAACCAGGTCTCCTGCCAGGTCCCCAGCTGGAGGCAGGTGAAAGGCAACTATATACATTGATGTTTCTCTCCCTTTCTTCCTCCCTTCCTACCTTTCTCTCTAAAAATAATGAATTAAAAAAAAAGAATTTTATAATTTCAGTTCTTTTCAATACCTCTGCCATCACATGGGCATCAAGCACCACCTAGGATTAACATTGATGTCCTCAGGGCGATGGTATGTGTAAGGCTGTGTTTGGTATATTTGCTATTATATATTTTGTCCCCTGTTGTTATTTCTTAGAGATATCACTGGACAAGAATGTGATTATAGTCAAGATATTTGGTGTTCTCATGGCAATGGACTGACTCTGTGTTTGTGACAAATTGAGCAGGCATGTGGAAAACCATCAGTAACAAGATTGTATGTGTGGGTTTGTATAACACAATCATTTTTCTTTCATTTTTCCTCTGTTCCACTTTCCTTTTTTTGTTTTGTTTTATTTTTTGTTTTTATTTTTTTGAAGTGGTAGTCCAAAATTTTATTTATTTACTTAATCTTTATTGAAGTTTTCCATTACCATTTAGTTTCCTTATGCTCCCCTCCTCCCAGTTGTCCTATTTTCTTGCTCAATATGTACATAGCTTAAAGTGGTTATTCTAGCTCTGGCTAAAGCTAACTTTAGTTCAAATGTCAATTACCATCTATGAAGTCTTTCTCATTTTGTTTTTGTTTAAATGATGAAAAATGAGAACATGATAACATTTTGCATCAGCCAAATAATTGGCTTTTTCTACAGCAGAGAAAAAGAAAAAGATCTAGGGTACAGGGGTTCTATGACAAAATTGCTGCTTAGGTCCACTCTTCATATTTTGCTGTGTGTGTCGGTGCTTATGGAATGAACTAGAAAAAATTTTGTAATATCTAGTTTTGATCCTAAATTGGAAATGGAAAAATTATATGTAGTCCTGCTATAAAGTATACCACTCTATCATTTTCATTCTGACTTACATTTGAGAGAACTTTTCTTCTTTAGATGGTATTGAGGGAGGTTGACAATAGTGAGTTCCATACTTTTTTCCTGACTTTTCTACATCATCTACCAAACTATTGAAAGCAGGTTCCAACACCATTTCAGGGAACACAAACATACTCATACAATATGATACTGTTTTTCCTTAAGCTCAATTTAGATAGGATCGTTGATCAGCTCTAGGGAATATGGAAATTCATTCCTTGTGGAACAATTTGAAGAACATATAAAAGAATTGGGTGAGCCATACTTACACATTAGGTCCAGAAGGAAAAAAAAAAAAAAAGGAAGTTTCACACATACTGATCACACAGAATTTACTCTGTGTGACATCAGATTAATCTTGAACCCCTCTAATTTTCCACATAGAACCAACATGTATTAATTCAACACCCAGATAATAATTCTGTATAAATCTAGGTTGGGATCAACATAATCCCTGCCCTTTTAACAGTTTCCATAGATTACATACTAAACAACAAATAGTTTTAATACATGATTTTATTTTTATATTGTTTTAGGGACCCTGGTTTACATTGCATCCCTTTTCACTGTAATTTAGGCATACAACTTCAACTACCCTAAAAAATGATTTTCAATGAAAATTTGCAATTATTTTTAGTACTTGACATTTGGCAAACATTTACTTTAAATCATTAGAGGATCTTTCAGAATAGGTCTTGTTTTCCAGCTTCTGAAGGCTGCTGGCATTCCTTGGGGTGTGGCCACAAGACTCCAGTTCTTGCCCCCACTGTCACACTGCCTTTTCCTTTACATGGTCATTGGCCCTCTTCCCCTTCTTGTAAGGACACTTGTTCTTACATTTCAGGTCTACCTATATAACCCAGGATAATCTCCCCAATTCACCATACTTAAATGAACCATATTTGCAATTTGGCATATGAGGTACATTAACAGGTTCAAGGATTAGGGTGTGAATACCTTTGGGTACCAATCTATCATCCTGTTTCACAGTGTAAATTCCACAAACCATATCATAGTGTTTTTAAAATTTATCTTCTCATAAAATTTAACCTGGGTATAACTGTATATGTAATTCTATTTCTTTTCCTTTTTAAATTTTTATTTTTAAGATTTTATTTGTTATTTTTAGTGAGAGAGGAAGGGAGAGAGGCAGAGGAGGAGAGAGACATCAATGTATGATTGCCTTTCACCTGCCTCCAGCTATGGACCTAGTTGGAGACCTGGCTTGCAACCTGGTTATGTTGCCCTGGCTGGAAATCGAACCAGCGACCTTTGGGTTAGCAGGCCGGTGCCTTATCCACTGAGCCACCAGCCAGGGCTGTAATGTTATTTCTATAGAAGGTATTCCTGCATAAAGCTGTGTGTGCAGTGATATTCACTACAGCATTATTCATAGTAACAAAAAAATGAAAACAAACTAAATGCCCATCAATGGGGAAACAGATAAAATAAATTTTGGTATATGCATACTAAAGAATATTCTACAGTTATGACAAAAATATACACACAAAATCTGCAAGAGATACAGATAAGGAGAGCAAGCAGGTTAAAGAACAATAGCTATTATGTAACATTTATTTAGTAAATGTTACATAATATAGTAAATACATACATATTTAGTATATGTATGTATATGTGTATGGTGTGCCTCTGTGTGTGTGTGTGTGTGTGTGTGTGTGTTGGTTAACAACATTGTGAGTGTACCTAGTGTTACTAAAAGTGTATACTTTAAAATGGTAACAATTAGGAATTTTGTTATATATATTTAACTACAATAAAAATATATAATGGAGAAAACAAACATTATATTTGTGTATATATAAGAATGTAAGTGAAGAAAAAATGCCTAAAGACTTCCTGCCAAAATATGTGTATTTTGTAAATTAACTTAATTTTTTAAAAGAGAGATGGTCCACCAATTTAATCAAATTTTTAAAGGGTTCTATAAACCAATAAGATTAATAAGTACTGGATTTGAGAAACATGACAATCATTACACAAAAAACTAGAGACTGGTATTTTTCTACAAATGTTATTCTTTTCACATGTAATAATGTAATGGTGGACTTCAGATATTTGAATTTATACAGCATTAGATCTATTTAAGTCACATGCCTTCTAGTTAGCAAAGAATCACACAGGGAACATGAATACTTGGAGCCAAGGACTGATTTAACTCTCATGTTCCTTTATCTGATTTCCAGGAATAGGAAAAGCCAGCAGGAAACTCAGCTGCCTGGCAGAACTCACAGGGAGTACACAGGGAGTACACAGGGAGATGTGGCCACCATAAAGACCAAAAACATCTTGAAAAACTGGTATTTCCTGTGAATTGGGAGAAGAGTTTGAGGAAATCATCCCCTATCACCATAAACTAAGGTGAGACCTCCAATACCCTTTCAAATTATTCAAAATAATTCCAAGTAAATAGGAAATTATAGCAAACATATCTAACATCTGCATCAGATAAATTTTGGGCTAACACCTAGTTCTGAGGACCTCACATGGTAATATACATCCAAATCTCCTGGGATGCTTATGAAAAATGCCTACTTCTAGGTCTCTCTCAAGAGGCTCTAATGTCTGAGGTGGGCACCCTGAAAATTGTATTTTTTTACAATAATTCTGATGCTTAGTGACTGCATTTTGAAAATAATTTCCCTGGATTTTTCTCTCTAAAACAGAAGTTCTGCCTTTTGTTTTATAACATTTTCTGCACATAAAATTGTAGGGAATAAAACTTATATGAGCTGATATAGGTTAGAGTATGTCACGTAAAACATTAGCCACAAGTTGTCAGTGGCTTAATACAAAGCAGATTGATTTCTAACTCATAGTACATTTTCAGTTTTGGGTGGAGCTGGGGAAGTTTGTGGGGTATCTACACCTTTTAACTTTCTAGGAACCCAGGCTGCAAACAAGGTTCAAGTACTTGGCAGTTGATCATTAGGAACTTGTGGTCTCTTCCACTCAACAGGATAAGGAGAACAACATTGATATTTTTCTTGTCTTATCCTGGAAATGACACAGTTATTTTCTTCTGTGGTTCCAACTAGATGATTTACTTTTATTTCTATTTTGTGCTTGTTCAATGTTCCCCCACACCACCATGCTAAGACAGGATTTCTTGTCACTTTTGTTTCATAGAACCCAGAGCTTATCTCACAATAGTTGCACAATAAACATTTGTCATTTGAATAAGTGAACTCAGTTGAAGATTATTAAACCACATGAAGGGCAATGTTTTGATCACAGGAACTGTCATGTCACATTAACTGGTAGTTGCTGAATAATATGAGCCTTCAAGTTCCTGTACAGCATAAAATGGAAAATAAATTTTTGACCTGAAATATTTATTTTATTTTTTAAAAGATTATATTTATTTATTTTTAGAGGGAAAGAAAAGGAGGCAGAAAGAAAGGGAGAGAAACAGCGATGTGTGAGAAAAACATTAATCGGTTGCCTCTCACACACCCTCAGCTGAAGACCTGACCTGCAATCCAGGAATGTGCCCTGACTGGAAATTGAACCAGTGACCTTTCGGTTCACAGGCCAACACTCAATCCATTTAGCCACAACAGCCAGGTTGACCTGAAATATTTAATAAAGATGTCTGCACTTAAGTTTTAAAAATTTCCTGGATTAAAAAAACTGGGACATATAAGGGAGCAAAGGAAAATCTGGTGAGTATCATTGCTTCTGCCACAGACTAGAATAGTAAACCATTTTGGTAGAAGACCCAACCCAGCAGAAATGGCAGCTCTGAGATAGATGCATCCAGATGTAGTAAAGTTTAAGCTAAACATTGTGATGTATGATATAATAGATGCACACTCTGGCTCAGAATGTGAATCCCACGTCTGCCACCCATCAACAATGTGACTTTGGACAAACCATAAAGCCTTGCTTGCTCAGTCTTTTCCTTTGCAAAAGGACATAATGATAGTACTTACAAGCTGTTGTGAGGATTACATGAATTAATACATGTGAACCTCTTTGATGAATGCTTCACATCATAGTGCTACATAAATTGTCATAATTATTGTCATTTTTATTATTCTTATATTGTTTGGTGAGAGAAGAAAATGGGACTTGTGTACTTTAAGTAAAATCTTACAATGGAAGTTTGAATTTGCTTTCTATGTCTTTTTAAAGTTGAAACTTACTTGTGATTTTTTATGCAAAAAATAATACTTTGCCTATATAATACAGAATAAAAATGCTTTACTTACTATTGAAGATAATATTGTGTTTTACTCTTATAAAACCTTTATCCCAGAAGAGTCAGCCAACAAATTTACTGTTGAAAATGTCTCACAATAAATGGAATTATAAATACCATTCTAAAACTACTTGAGGTGTCATAACAAACTGAAACCAATTTTAGTTTCAGTATTCCAACCCAAGCTAAATTTGGTTTTGTCTGTTTTTCAGAGTGTTATAACCTTAGACAATGACTCCTTGGTTCAGGTCCAGGACTGGGATGGCATGCCAACCACTGTAAGGAGAAGGCTAGTAGATAAGAAGATGGTGGTGGTGGAGCTGTTTCTCTTTTTTTTTTTTTCCAGCTGTTGTAACACCTGCATATAAAAATCACGCAAATAGCTTCTTCTAAAACAATGGAAATAAATGGAATTTTCTTTTCCTCTTGTTTTATAAAACAAAACATTGACAGGTAAAATATATGATCATAAATACTATAAAATGTGCGTGTACTGAAGAACTAAAAAATTAAAGAGCATTAAAATTTGCCTTGCTTAATTCTTTCACTTTTTCACAAGTCAAAAAATCATATATTTGTGCAATAAAGATTTCATTAGGAATTGAGAGATGCTATCTCTCTGTCCCTTACAAGAAGTCAACACCAAGCAAAAGCACAGAAAAGAAATTTAAACAGGGATACAAAACTTATGTGGTATCTATTTGGTGTAGACACAAGTAAAAACAAATGTTCACATGGTTATCATGTCCCCAGATTTTTATGTTATTTACCCAATTCTCACAATAATTCTGTGAGGTAAGATTTATTAGCCCATTTAACAGGTGAGAACATTGAGATTCACACACTGATTTACTTAAAAATATTCAGCTAGAAAAATGTGGTTGTGCTGGGATTAAAATCCAAGTTGGCTTAATTCCAAAGTACATATATGCTTTTTTAGGTCAAGGTTCTCATTTTCTCAGAGTGGAGGGAATATGTCAATGATTGTTCTACTCCAAACCCCCACCTCCACCAAAATGAATCAAGGGTAATTTTGGACATAATATGAAATAGTTCTAAGGGTATATGTGAAACTCATGTAGAGGTAGAAAATATCTATCCTCATTTCATAATGTAGGAATATTTTATTTTTCAACAATGAAGAGTACATTTTCTTATAAAGAAGTGAAAGACTAAGAACAATTGATTTTATTGCTTCTTATAATGACATTAACCATATAACAGATGGGTTTTACAGTTGATTAGGAAGAATGTTAGATTTAGAATCTAAAGATACGGATTTTCATTTCTGCCATTCAATACCCAGGCGACTTTGAACAAATCATTGTCCTGTCCAAGATTTAGTTTCCTTGTCTTTAAAATGTAGAAAATATTTTCATGGGTTTTTCTAAGTGAATTAAATATCATCATTTATATATCAATGCTCTAAAAGTCATAACATTCTATATCATTGTAAGTTATTTTTATTATTTTAAAAATGTAGAATATATGAAATAGTAAAAATGATTCAGTGTATGCATTTGAAATGTTTTAATAGATTTAAAATCCCTACAAATATGCCTTTTGTGTGTATATATACAAATATATATACACATATCTTATATGCACCATAAATACCATATTCTGTGTATATAGAAAAATCAGCCAACAAATAGTTACTATCAAGTTGTCCATATAGACAACTTGAAGATTTTTAGGAATGTATGTATGGATAGTATCTAGTTTTCACTTTTCTAAATATTAGTTTCACCCACAATGGTGAAACATTTCATTCTTGGTTTGCCTTCTAGAAGAGTGCTGTGAACAATGTGGTCTGCACTTGGACATATGAACTTAGTTTTAGACACTGTCAAACATAACGTGAACTCCTGATGTTTAAATAAAACACCCAAATCAAATGTTCTGAGCTGCCCTGTTGTGCCTATATCATATTGTACTTGGCATTGACAGCTGTGAGAAGCCAGGGAGGTATTATAATGCAGAGCTCTCGTAATATATTCAGAGAGGTGCTTTGTATTAAGTTTTTTTCTCATTAGTTATATTAGATCAATCCTTGACTAGTTGGGACATATCATGACTCACAGGTTACACCTCAGCTATATAAGACAAGATGCTAAACAGGTTTGGAACTAGAAAAATAACTGATAATTTCATATAATATCAAACTATTTTCACAGAGAAGACTGCAATGGCTTCCACCACAGCTACCTTCGCTGAAGTTGGAGAAGAAAAACATTCTGTTTTGTTTTGTTTTTTTTTTAATATTTTATTTATTATTTTCAGAGAAAGAGATAGGGAGAGAGGCAGAGAGGGAGAGAAAGATCAATGTATGGTTGCGTTTCACCTGCCTCAAGCTATGGACCTT
Source organism: Noctilio leporinus (assembly GCA_004026585.1). Lineage (NCBI taxonomy): Eukaryota > Metazoa > Chordata > Mammalia > Chiroptera > Noctilionidae > Noctilio > Noctilio leporinus. Next base: position 12,692 of record PVIW01009798.1, read on the forward strand.
GCAAGGATGGAGACCTGGCTTGCAACCTAGTTATGTGCCCTAGCTGGGGAATCGAACCAGCACCTTTGTGTTCACAGGCTGATGCCTTATCCACTGGGCAACCAGCCAGGGTTGAGAACATTCTGTTTTGTTAGCACAAACCTTATGTAGGTCAAGCCTGAGAGGGGCTTTCTGTGTGGATTGATCAGTGTATCTTGTAGGTGGGAAACAGGCCCCAATTGGTTAGCTGCACACTTCAGGATCACCCTGATGATTTTAGGAAGAACTGGAACCTCGACCCATGTTTTCTAACAATTAACCCTTCAAACACAAAAAAAGGGAATTAAGGTGTGATAGGCTTAGTACACTTGCCTCTCCAGAATTCAAGATAAAAATTATTGGAGTTTCTTTTAGAGTCCATATAATAAAAAGTAGGATAAACAAATGCAGAAGTAAACCACTCATCTGAACTTGCAAAGCCTGAGATCTGCCCTACCTAAACTCTCGTGCCCTAAACTGATGAGAAAGAGTACCTTTTGAAGCTGAAGATTTAAGAAGCAGAAACAGCCAAGCCATGACTCATCTATCACCTGTATGAGACAGATTTGTTGGGAAACCCTTGCTCAATGAACTTAACCAAAGGAGAAAAACCTAAGACCAGAGGAGTTGGACTAAAAGAAACAGAAGGTCTAGAAAGTTTTTGCTTAGCATTTGTAGATGAGAATCATGTTTAAGAATGAGTTACAAATTTGGGAAATCCTCATACTGGCACAGGTGGAGATATCATGGAGGTATGCATTTAGCATGAGGCAGGGCTCTGAGGATCATAGAAGAATATTTCTTATTTAAGAAGCTAGAGAACTAGGAACCCATGGAGAGGAAGGTGACAATGTCTTGCTGTGAGTGCTGACTGACCACTTGTGTGTTGTGTGGATTTGCTTTTATCAATTGCATAGACTATGTGGAATCTTGCTGACAAAACCAAAAGAACACTAAAGTCTCTATTCTAGATTTTATTTTGATCAGAAATGTTGATGACATATGACATTTAATTAAACAAATATACTAAATCCAGGGCAGTACCAGATTCAAACATGACTCTTGATGATAGGAAGGGACTCATTTAAGCTTTATAGCAAAGAATTACACCTTCCTTATTTTATGATGTGAGCACTTTGCATACCCTGCAAAATGTATTGACTTAATTTTGGTCACCAGCAGTTTTCAAACATTTTTTTTTTCTCAATCAGTGGATGTTTGCCAAATAAGTCATATGCAAAGCCCTAATGTGTAAAATAGGTTGAGGTAGAACTCTTCTGTTTGTGCAGGAGGCCCCAGAACACCATGTGTGATTTTATCTGCCTTTCCCATGTTCAAGGAAGGCTCTCAAGGACAACTTTCATTCACCTCTTGTTTGCTGAGAGACCCCTGTGGTTGGGATCCAGATATAAAAGGAAGCTCTTGATGGCTGGTGCTGGTATCTCTGCTGCAGGGCTGGGTGTTTCCATCTGAGAGGGAAATCAACCACAGCTATTGGAACCCACAGCTGCTGACAGTCTGAAGAAAAACATCTGGAGTCAATCTGTTAGGGACAAAAAATATGACATCAGAGAAAAGATATTCATGCAGTTAGGGAGTGAGCTAGGCATTAGCAGATCAATTGGAAAGTTGTAACAATATGCCAGGCATACAATGATGGGGACTCCCAGTGGGGGTGTCACGAAATAGCAGGATTTGGGTTATATTTCTAATTAAAGTTAACAGAATTTACTGATAGACTGAATTTTAAAAAATTGAATGAGAGTTAGGGTGATTTAAGTTTGTGATCTTAGATATTAGAAGATACATGTCATTAAATGACACCACTTCTAAACTGTGCCAAAACAATTGTCTTATTTTATAAATTCACTGAAAAACGAAACAGAGTGAGACAGAGCCAGCTATACTAATCTAAAAGAGTAGTTCATTTATTTATTTAGGAACCATTAGAAGCTTCCCTTTCTGGCCAAGATAGAGTAGCAGGGGGCAGATTTACCTCCCACTTGAAACAACAGAAAATGACTGCATTATGTGTAATAATGGTTTTCAAGACTCAGGGAAATACAGCAGGGACCCCTGAGAGGAAAGACAGAGGAGGAACCCACACCTGCTCAGGATCATGCCCTTCTCCTCCTCAGGAGCCCAGTCCCAGCTCCAGGGAATGCCTCTTCAAAAATTTAAATCCCTGTCCCTTTCTCTTTACTCTTCCAGCCACAGGGGAAATAGCAGAGTCCTGCTCTTGCCTCTAGGTTACTTCTGCATAACATTTTTAGCTCTCTAATACCAGTTTCAACATTTCCTTATGTTAAAATCTCTCTGTTGTGTGGTTTCTACTTCTGACTGGTATTGAACACCTACTGTATCAGGCAATGTACTAAGTCATTTATACTTAAGCCTTAGAGAAGTTGAATGATTTCCCACAAGAGTATGGAGATGCTAATGGCACATCCAGGAACCAAGTCTATCTCCTTATGAAGACATTGTTCTCAATCACTAAGTAACACTGCAGTTTGATAAAGGGCTTTGAAAAAAAAGTTGAGACTTTCAGCATTACTCCTGGAATTATGGCTAAAACCATGATTCTTTTTAAAAAGTAATTATTTATTAATTTTAGAGAGAGAGGAAGGGGAAAAGAAAGAGAGAGGTTGATTTGTTGTTTCATTTATTTATGCATTCATTGGTTGCCTTTTTTATATGCCCTAATCGGAGATTGAATTCCCAATCTTGGAATATTGGGATGATGCTCTCACTTTGTCAGGGCTTTATTTAAAATATATTGCATGCTACAGAAACAATTCCATAAATATTATTTCAATGTCTATAATAAAAATTGGTAGTTTCTGTTTGCTTTTTGTTGGTGGTATTTGTGGTGACTCTTGAATGCTTAGCACAAGTTTATCAAATGTGTAACGTAGATGTGTAACATCTTGCCTCTTATATGTAAGATGGAACATCCTGTGTTTGGCAATCTTTATTTTGTCTATTCTCTTGAGGAGAATCTAAAATTCATTTCAAAAGAGAAAAGTTCTTTTAGGCCCCTAAATCTTGCAAACACTTGGCTGACTTAGAATAGCTTATGACTTGATAATTTAAAATTTGGATTCCAGCTCCCTTCTTCTCTTGTAATACTAGCTTTCATTTTTCTTTGTTTGCTTCCTAGAGAGTTACTATTTCTTGTAAAAACATGGGCGTGTAGAGAGAGAGCATAAGTAGTATTGAGGGGTATCAACATCTCTTCCCAGGTCTCTATACCCAGCACTGACTTCCAACCCCACTACCTATGGACTGGCAAAGGAAAAAAGCTATGCCCTCTCTCATAGTTGTTCTTAAAGAACAATATCATAAAAATGCAGGATATGCATTACTGAAATGAGTTTGTGTTCACACTATACTGCATGTACAAAGGAGATAGAAAAGAAATGTGGGAATTTGCTGCTAGACATAGTGACAATAAATGCACCATACATGGCTCAAATATTGGGCAAAGTAAATGCAGCAACTTTCAGATGTTAGAGTAAAGGGAATAAGGGACTCTAATGTCTTAGAAAAGGGAAATGCTTGAGGTAAGCTCCCATTATTGCCCCAGTTTTCTGCCTGGGGACACATCCCCATTGAGCATGAGGGAGGAGATTCCAAAAAGAGCCCATTGGCCTTGCTGAGTTGAGGAGACCAATAGGAATGTAAGGGGTATGAGGAAGATGTGAAGCAGGGTTTCAGAAAGGAAGGATCTACAGAAAAAAAGAGCCCTAGATATCTGTATTAAAGATCATTTTTATTCTTGGCAAAATCTTTAGCTGTACATGCAGAGTGAAACTTTAGCAGCCATGGAGAGAATGACCACAGGGCTGAAAACTGAATAAGTCACAGCCTTCATACAGGGCCAGCCAGAATGGAAATCCTTGGTACTCAACTAGGACATCTAGATCCTAGAAGGGTCCTGTCTGGGTACTAAAGCTAAACTATCCCTTCAGTAAAGGTGAGGTTAGGTCCACATTACCAAAACTTAAGCACAAGCCTTGGAAGGATTAAACTGATCTGCAGTAACATAAATTTCTGTGAAAATTAAAACCAATAATCTTTATTATTATATTTTATTTATTTTTTATTTTAAAGTATATTTTATTGATTATGCTATTACAGCTGCCCCAATTTTTCCCTCTTTTCCTTCTCTGCCCGGTACCTCCCTTCCCTCTAGCAATACAACGACCCTTAGTTCATTTCCACTGGTCATGCATGTAAGTTCTTTGGCTTCTTCATTTCCTACTCTATTCTTTTTTTTTTTTTTTTTAAATATTTTATTTATTATTTTAGAGAGAGGGGAAGGGAGAGAGGGAGAGAGACATCAATGTATGGTTGCCTTTCACCTGCCTCCAGCTATGGAGCTGACTGGAGACCTGGCTTGCAACCTGGTTATGTGCCCTGGCTGGGAATCAAACCAGCGACTTTTGGGTTCTCAGGCCGGCACCTTATCCACTGTTCTACACTATTCTCTCTCTCTCTCTCTCGCTCTCTCTCTCTCTCTCTAACATATGCCATTATGTATTTGTTTTATGTGGTGGCTCTCCTCCCTCCTCAGTCAAAATCTCTGGTTTTAAAAGACGTCATTCCATGGGCTGAGTGAGTTTCAAGGCTTCTCTTCATCCCATGGGCAGCTGAGCTTCAGGGTCCAGTGTGTTAGCCCAGTGCTGTCTGATAGGAATCACATTTGTCACACTCATAACTTAAACTTAGCTAGTAGCCACATTTTCTAAAAAAGTAAAAAGAAATTGGTGAGATTGCCTTTAACAAATTTTATTTAACCCAGTATATCAAAAATATAATTTCATCATATGGCACTATAAGTACTCAATAAGCACATGTGGCAAATGGCTACCATAGTGTACTCAACAGTGCAGCTGTTGGGTACAGTGTCCTTAACCAGCTAGCTTCTGGGTTTGTTCCATTTGGTACAGAATCTTAATTTTTTTGACTTAATATAATTGTTGTATTACATCCATCCCCTTTTTACTCCCCTTTGTCCCTTTCCCTACCCACCCACTCCCCACCAAAGTCAATCCCACTTTTTGTCCATGTCCATGGTTCTTCCATACTAGGTTCTTGCCTACACTATTCTTAATGTCTCCTTGTTTATTTTGTACCTACCAGTTATGCTCCTTTTTTGTTTTTTTGCTTTCTTCAGAATCTTTAAAATATTAATTTATTGTTGTATTACAGTAGTCCCATTGATTATGCTTCTTGATCTCTGCAACTCTTCCCCGTTCACCCTTTTCCCCTCCCCACTAACAACCCTCAGTATGATCTCCATATCTGATTCCATTCCTATTCTAGTTGTTTGCTTAGTTTGTTTTTTATTTTAGATTCATTTGTTGATAGTTATGAGTTTGTTGGTATTTTACTGTTCATAGTTTTGATCTTCCTCTTTGTAGTAAATAAGTTCCTTTAACATTTCATATAATAATGGCTTGGTGATGATGAGCTACTTTAGCCTTACCTTGTCTGGGAAGCACTTTATCTGCCCAGCATTCTAAATGATAGCTTCACTGGATAGAGTGATTTTGGTTGTAGCTATTTGCTTTTCACCACTTTGAATACTTCTTGCCAGGTCTTTTTTGCCTTCAAAGTTTCTTTTGAGATTTAAGCTGATGGTCAGATGGGAACTCCTTTGTAGTTAACTCTTTTCTTTTCTCTTGCTGCTTTATCTTTAAACTACAGCATTTTAATTATCATCTTCTTTGGATCTAGCTTGTTTGGAACTTTCTGTGCTTCCTGAACTTCTATGTCTATTTCTCTTGCCAAAGTAAGGAAGTTTTCTTTTGTTATTTTTTCAAATACATTTTCAATTTCTTATTTTTCCTCTTCTCCTTCTGACACTCTGTGATTCAAATGTTGATATGTTAAAAGTTGTCCCAGAGATTTCTAAGCCACTTTTCATACTTTTCAATTCTTGTTTCTTCATTCTGCACTGGTTGACTATTTATTTCTTCTTTATGTTCCAAATAGTTGAATTGAACTCTGGCTTCCTTCCCTTCACCAATGATTTCTTCATTACACTTAGTAAAGCCTTTACTTTTTCTATTATGTGTCTGCCATACTCAAGCATGTCTGTCAAGTCTGTGAGCATCATTATCACCAGTATTTTGAACTCTGCATCTTAGGTTGGCTATCTCCTCATTGTTCCTAGTGCTACTAGTTCTCCCACTAGAGACTTGATCTGCTCCCTCTTTTGGGCCATACTTTTCTGTCTCCTTAACTTGACAGCTTCCTGTGTTTGCTTCTGTGTCTAAGGTAGAGCTGTCTTACCTGTTAAGTTGTAAAGGGCAGATAATTAGGTATTTGTCAGTGCTGGACAACCCATTTCACCACTTTGTGGAGTGGTATGTGGGGGAGACATCACACAGAGAACAGTGCTGCTTGTTCAGTATTTGCCCCTTTTACCAGTAATTCACCTGCTTCCTAGAGAAATTTGCCAGCCCTCTCTTTCCCCAAGCAGATATAGCGTTGACAGGCTTATTTCATCTGCAATCTGGAGGAATTCTCAGGATGGGGTCTCCCACATTTGAGGTCAATTCCATTCCTGTACTTAAACAATTTTTTTCTTTTCTTTTTGTTTTTCAGTCTTTTTGGGATAGGAATAGCACTAATAGGTAACAAGCAGAGCCAGTTAAACATATTGATGTTGGGGAAGAAACTGAACTAAAAATCACAGATTTGTATTTCTTTTCTGAATGAATAAATGTGTGTAAGAAAATACTACAGTATTATAGTCATTATCATTGCCATCATCATCATTATTGTCAATTCTTAGTTTAGTCACTAAACCCAATTGTCAATCCTTGAAATTTTTTATGAGTCTCTAAGACCTGTGAGAAATATAATTTCTGGTCAAATATCATAAGAATATCTGAATTAGAGGACATGGGAAATAATTATAATTTGTACTCCATTGATTTAAGGACAACTTAGCAATCAGGTACAATCATATAAGAGCACATGACCCCACATCCTTTCACATACCCATAAAAATCTTTTAATTTTGTTAAAATTATAAGAAAAAAAATGTTTTAGGGTCATAAAAATGTTTTATTTTTCACACATCATAAAAATAGCACTTTTAGGGCCCATAAAAATCTATTAAATGTTGCCTAAAAAAATACAATATTTAAAGTTATAAAAAATAATTTTTAGTATTGAGCCCTGACCAGTATGGCTCAGTTGGTTGGGTAGTACCTCACAAAGTGAAGGGTCACCAGTTTGAGTCTTGATTCCTAGTCAGGGCACATGCCTAAGTTTCGTATTTCAGTCCTCAGCAGGACACATGTGAGAGGCAACTGATTGATGTTTCTCTTCCTTCCCCATTTTCTTTCTCCCTTCCTGTCTCTAAAATTAAATAAACAAAATCTTTAAAAATAATAATTTTAATATTGATATTATTGTGGTGGGAAGGACCTATGAAGGCAGAATGTATGACAACCCACGAAGGTTATAATGATGCCAGGCAATGATCCGTTGATTTTCAATGTATTTGCTATTGCGTGATGGAGTCATTTATCACTAAACTTTTGGTTTCAATATGTTTTTAAGAGGGTGAATGCTAGAGAACTTTTAGGAAAACAATGTTATTAGATATAATCTTTTGATTGTTTTCTAGTTATTTCTAACTTATGGCCAATGGAATATTTCTTATTGTCTCTTTCTTAGCTCAATTTGTTTCCTAGTCCCCACCATTTCCTACTTTCTTTTTCCACAGAGCAAACTCTAGGACGAACACACAATATCAGATAGATGGTCAAGAAAATTTATTATGGAATCAAATAATCATAATTTGCTATTGTAAATTCATTAATTAGTTATTTAGCAATTATGAAAAAGGCAAAGTTAAGTTAATGAGATTCCCTTCTGCCTGCCACCCCTGTTTGCCTTAAATAAGGAGCAGAGCAGTGTGTAGGGAGCTGCAGGAGACACACAAACTCTGATATCCTTCTGCTATCCCACATATCCAGTGGACTTCTCTTGTAATTGCCTATTTGGGAAATTCATTTGCTCTTTCCAGCCTCCAATTTGAATGTCACGAAGTTGAAAACTTTAGTTTAAAATAAGAGAATAATGAATCTTTTTTTTTTTTTTAACCTAGAGACCTTCAAGTTGACAATGAAGTAATGTTTAAGCAACATCCACTTCAAGTTGAGACTGTGCAGCTAATGGCTTATTGCAATCCTGCATTAAGAAGGCTTTTGACTAAGGGCTTAGGATATAATTCAGCAGATAGCCTTGTTTTCAATGAGGTGGTTGTTTTGAGGGGTAGTTGAATACTCCCTGCTTCAATGCCAAAAATACAACTTAATGTGTTGTTATTCATTTGGGGGCACTTCAGGAGAGTGATGATTTGCTGATTACATGCCTCTTTTCACTTACCTTTTAAGCATGTTTATTTCCTTTGTAAGTCATGGACCAATTATTTCAACTTAGCATATTTTGTTGCTTAATTAAAATATCCTTGTTTTTAGGAAATACTTTATACCCTTTCTTAATTGAGAAGTCTAGAGAGTTAGGCACTGGAGAGTTAACTACATTTAGCAAATAAACAAATTCCTGAGTTTAAATCTACTAGAGATTGAGCTTGAATTCTGTGCATCACAGACTTTTCAGAGAATCTATTTCACAATAACTGAACATGCACATTAGAGTGATTATAACATTGTTTTGAAATGGTAGTTTACATGGTGTTGGTCAGCATTATCATCATCCACAATAACAGTCCCTACCTTCAAGGTGAGAGTCACAGCACAGACTTAAGAAAGGCTGTCACCACAAAGCCAAGGCTTCGACAGGCTAAATCAATGCTGGGATTAAAAATGTTTCTAGAGTTCAGAGCAGGGAAAGGAGTGAACCCAGGATGGGAGGGGTTGGGAACAATTTCACAAAGGGGACAAGTTGTAAATGGAGAACCATTTGGGGAGAGGAAGTGGTATAATCATAGGAAAGCAGGAATGTATCATAAATAATGATTGATGAGAAAAACAAATCACTGAACAGCAAGTTTTAACTGTGAGAGACAGAAAGAGATCATCAGATCTAGCTTCCTCAATTTAAGGTCTTATTATTCCATTTCGCAGATGAAACAACTGAGGCCAGAGCATCTGGAAAGGTTAAAAGAGATGACAAAATCTTTAGTCCAATGATATTTTTTCAAACTGTCAGAAGATTTTGGGGTTCAATTCCTAGAAACTCTGACTCAGCAGGTGGGAGTCAGGCCTAGAATTTCTATTTTTTTTTCCCCATAAGCCGCTCATTTGGCAAATGGGGTTTTGATATACTAGATAATCAGAGAACATCCTGTACCATTTCTCATCTTAATGCTAAGTATGATAAGCTTTCATCAATTGTGAGTAAGTGGATAAATACTTGGTTTGTCTCATCACTAATTATCGTTCTTAGTTTTCAAAAATTCTTTCATAGGCAGAAAGAAGCCCACTGTCATTGCCCAGAAATTCAAAAGAACTTGCACATTGTCTGGGTCCAGGATCTTCAGTATAATGCTCAGAAATGTCCCATGAAAGGCCTGGGAATGTTAAAGAGAGTGTACTACTGATCAAAACCCCTGGGTGTGAGTCCTGGCTTGCCACTGATGTTTGGTGAAGTATTTAATCCATATTTTATTTTATTTTTCCAGTTTTTAAAATGAATATTTATTTGAAAAGTTTTACTTAGTATAATTCACCTAATGGAAATCACAATACAAGGGAAGATTTAAACCAAAGCTTCAGAATTTTAAACAAATAACATGATCCAACTCCTAAAGTACAGATTGTTGTTACATCTCAAAATTGTGCCATATCTTAAAAGAAAAAAAAAAAGTTAAAGTGTACACTCATATGCCTTACAGGATAATAAACCAAAAAAAGCTAGAATTAACAAACATGCCAAATGCTTTCACTTTGAATCATAGACAGAGCACCTATATTTGAGTTTTATAGAAAAGCATGTTTCTTAACATGCATCCAAAGTTTTCAATGTATTACAGTATAAGAGCAACATTTAATGTATGTGAAATTGCTTTAACTTAAATATGCTTACTGCTTAGGTACACTCCTACAACCTAACTTGAGGCAAAATCAAAGTTGTTTTAACAGCTATGGTCCATACTGAACTGTTATTCCATTCTGGATGAATGTTTCAGTGTTCAAAATTACTGAGCCTGAACTGAAGTTTAAAAATAGTCTTACCTTTCACTTTACAGTAAGCATAAATCACAAGCATGTAATGCAAAGGTATTAATATTTGATTTTTTTTAAGAAAGAAAGAAAGAGCTGGCCAATGGTGATCAGAATTAGTATTTCCCATTTACCCAGTCATATAGGATATGTTAGACAGCCCTCACAATTTTTTCAACTCCCATAAATGAACAGCTTTTATTTCTCCAATATCTGTTTAGTACTCCTTCTCTACCTTCTCCAGTGACTAATAGTCATTGGAGTTTTCCTGCAGAACTTGGTCATATCCACTCATACTGCTCTGATCACCGTAATCATCCCCATAACCACCACTCAGCTGCTGGCTAGCAGGACCTCCATAACTAGATTGGTTGGATAAGCCTATTCCTCCAGCCATTTGGCTACCAGAAGCACCAGCACTTGCCCTGATATAGAATTCAAAAATAGTTCTACATAGCTGTGATCATAAGCCCCACCACCTGATCCTGTAGAATTTAAGAAGAGCTCCATATAACTGTGTTGCATATTATCCTTGTCTTTTGCCATAACTGCCACAGCATCTTCATAAGTAGCAAGTTCAATATCTGCTTCACCAGTAACTGGTGAAGTAACTCTGCCATTGGGTCTAGTTGCAATGTGTACTCTCATGGGGTTAAGAGGTGAGAAAAAATTGTAAATATCATTCTCAGTAGCTCTGTAAGGTAATCCCCTCATGTGTACACAGTGCTCTTGCTCTGGAAACTGGACCCACTATTTCCATATCTATGATCAAACAACCCTGAAAAAAAGTAATTGAGGTCTCTTCCAAATCTATCATACCCAAAGCCGTAACCATCGTTATAGCCACCATAATCATTGTAGCCTCCATACCCTTCACCACAGGCATCCCACCTCATCCTTTCAAACCTAGCCCCTCTGCCAATGCTATTATACCCTTTACCAACCCCTGGCCTATAATAGGGACCTGGTTGCTACATAGCCATGAGCTTTTGAGGGGGGTTACAGTGGGTTCGGACTCCAGCTAGGCTACTTTTAAAGATTTCAATGTACTTGTGCCTTATCCTTTCCTTGTGTTTCTTTAAGGCCTTTTCAGCTATTTCCTGGAATGCAAACTGCACAAAGACCTCCCCTGTGCTCCACCCCTGAAAGTCCACTGGCATGTCATCTCATTTGGCATAATTTCCAATCCAGAAAAAAACTGAACAATCTCCCCTTTGCTACAGCCAAATGGAAGTCCTTTAAGATGGATGAAGCCACCATCATTGGCAGTATCAAGACTATTAGGGCCTCTATGCTTCAATACCCAATTCATTTCACCAAGGTTGGACTTGAATTCTTTAATGTATCTGTGTTCCATGGTTTCTCTGTCCTTCTTCAAAGCTGATTTCACATCATCTTCCAATTCAAGTTCAACAAATGCTTCGCCACTTGGTCTGCTTTCTCTGGTGTAGATGAAACGAATGCCTGATGTGCCATTTTAGATTTTACAATTGGAGAAGTGTATCACTTTATTGTCAGAGCAGGACCAGGATAGGTCCCTGGCCTTCATCATGAAACCCTTCCTGCTTTCCATGCCCAGCATCATGGTAACTGTTAAGCTCTTGGTGGCAAGATCAGATCAATGCAAATAGTGTAGCTCTAACAATGCTAAACGATGTTACTCCTTCCCTCAAATGGCTATAGCAAGATGGTAGATGACAACCAGAACTGCTTCTCTAACCCACATTTCAGATGAGCATCTGTATATTGGGGCCAGTAAAACTTCCATTGATTATGTCACAATTTTCTAAAACTATGAAGACCAACACAAAATTTGAAAAAAATAATTCTAATGAGAATTCAATTAAACATATCATAGGTAACAGTAAAATGTTATGTATCTACAATATGTAAGTCACTGTAGCAGATACAGGAAAGTAAGGTCCCTAACCCTGATCCTAAGGAGGCAAAAATTCTCTTTCCCAACATCTTTTGGTCCCTGATGCGATCAGAGAGTGAGAAAACCAAAAGCAGTGCTCTGACCTCCCCTCCTCCAAGGCTAACACATGGGACAGGGAGGGTTGGAAAGAATTATTTTAACCATTTTGTTCCTTTTGCTTCCTCCTTTTTCTCTTTCTCTGTAGGCAGAAGGGGTTTGGGGACTTAAGTGTCTTCTTCTTGGGAAGACTACACTTTGGAAAAAAATTTAAAAGGCCATAGTGGAGACCAGTAGAAGAAAATATGAAGTTGCTGGTATATTTCATCTGAGATTGAACTCTTTTGGAAAAGGAAGGGATCTTTGTGAAGTTTCTGCATTTCCTAGTTTACCTCATTAGGACCAAAGTCCTGGTGGTGCTGGATAGAGAGAATGTATGTTTGGCTGTACTTTATGTACGTACTTTGTGGATCCTAGTAAAGTGATAAATAGACACATTAAAGCTAGACTCAAAGCAGAGAAAGGGTCTGGTCAAGTTTGCAAATGATGCAGTGCAAGATGTGATTAGTGTAATGATTTCAGAAAAACAAGACTGCTATCAGCCACATGGGAGCAGAAGATAACAGGACACATATTTTTGAAAAAAATCAAATGACAGCAAATGGTGATTCAGTAGTAGGGAGAGAGAAGCAGGAAAAACTCTGGAATACAGATCAGGACAGCCTCTCTCTTTGATCCTGGTCCAACGGCTTTACATTTCTGGTGTCCCTTTGATCCTCATCCTAATTCACCCTCTCTTCATTTCTCTTTAATAGCATTAAATGCATCAGCCTTCTAATTGATCTCCTAGCCAAAATTGCCCTGTCACTCCCTACACTAAGCCACTCAGCAACTGGAATTACCTCATTAAAACTTGAATCTGATTTTGCAACAAACTTGCCTACTGGAAAGACTTGATTTCCTGGTAACTGCTTTCACCTGAGCTAGAACTCCAGCTCCACCCTCTCAGATTGCCCACCTCTTGCACACACATACCTTATCCTCTCACCTCTACCCTCCCATAACTTTGGACATTAAAACGTGCTCATTTAAACTTTTTTTTAGAGTAACCACATGTGTATGCCCATTCATAACCCCCCCTCCCCAGAATACCCTTACCCTCCTCCTCTGTTTGACAAACATATATTAGTTTGTAATAGTAAGCTCAAGTGATACTGTCTCAGCACATCTTTCTTAACTCTGAGGGTGGCTTGGTCCTTTCCTAATAATTAGGGAGTAAATAATTCTAGATTACTATTGAATTTTACTTTTGAAGGCTTTTCTGGAATTTTCAGGTCAAATGGATGAGCAAACCTGTTATTGTCAGGCCTATGGTTCAAAATGAATCTCCTTTTGGTCACTTTATAGGTTCACATGTGTTCTTGGACTATTTTTTTAGTCCTCACTCAAGGATATGTTTTTATTTATTGATTTGAAGGGAGAGAGAGAAACATCAATGTGAGAGAGAAATATAGATCAGTTGCCTCCCGTACATGCCTTTATTGGGGATCAAACCCACAACCTAGCTACGTGCTCTGATCAGGGATGGAACCTACAGACTCCTGGTTTATGGGATGATACTCCAACCAACTGAGCCACCCGGCCAGAGCTCCTTGGACTATTCTCTTCATATGAATGTTAAAAATACAGGAATTATAGGAAGGCTCACATTTTATCTTAGACAAAAGCTTACGTTCCCTCTTTTGTACTTGTAAGTTCTTAAGAAGTCTCTTGCTGGAAGCCTGTCTACTTATTCAACCATTAGTAAATTAAAGCAAAAACTTGGAGCCACTTGGAGCTGTTACCATTAGTCTCTTGAAAAAAATTTCCAAAAGTACCCTTTGATTGTTTAGATACCAGTAAGATCCCCCTCCATTGTATTCAACAGTGATTCTTATGCAGCAAAGAGCTTTAATAGGCAATCCCAGGGGGGAGTTCATTAAATGGGAGAAAATAGTGGGACCAGATAACTGATGGCATAATGTTCTGGTTCTGTGGGACTTTCTCTCTCCTTCAACTCCTTAATCTCATTTTGTTGCTGGTAAAAATCATGTTCTTTCACAGAATCACAAGGAAAGCATTCCATGGACTCATGTACGAAATACTGTGGAATAGTAAGATTTACTTGGGTGGAAATAGAAGGCTGCCCCTGGGTTTCCAATGTCCCATCTTTGTTCATCCTGCCATAGAGAAAGTACAATCTTACCTTCATCAAGGCCAAAACAAAGGCCGGTGTTCAGCCTTCCTGTTTCATGTTAAACCTTAGTCCTTTGGTGCCTGCTCAGTCTGTCATTGGTTCCAGGTGCCTATTAGGACTAAGCCATGTGGTTGCTATGGAGAGAATGTGTGGATGAGCATGAGCAGCATGTGTTACTGGGCAGGTGAGAGAAGAAGGGCTTTGCCTTTGTTAGTTTTGGGTTATGTTATCTCGAGCTTGGGAAGGATTAGGCACTTTTTCAAAATAATCAATCAATTTCCCAAGCTTTCATAAGCATCTGATGGGTCCACCTCCTGATCAATCTATTTTTTCCCAGTCTAGACTTACAGGCCTTTAGGGTTGTCATCTTGGCTTCTATCACACGTGTCTCATAGAAGCACATTCCCCTGCGTCATTTTGACTTTTACCGTGCATGTTCTTACTTCTCCCTTGCTCCTCTGGACAGTCCAGGACTGGAGGATGGGCTGCTTCCTCTATGTGGGGAGAAGTGTTAGTCCTCTTGGATGAACAATGCTGCAATCCCCTGGAGTATGTGAAGCTGTAGCTTTTTGGTGAAGCAAGCAGGTTTCTTAATATCTGATTCCCTTTGCTCCTTTTATTAATATCGAGCTAACTACTTCCCTCCAACATTCAAACCACATAAATTATTTCTACTTGCATTCTCATACAGTAGACAAAAAAGACCCAGGAATCAATTTTTTCATTGTTTTTTACATATATAACTATTAGTTATTATTTAATTCATCCAAAGTTCTTCCCCACCTCAATGCTTCTCCCACCCTAAGCAGGTTCATTATTAGATTAAATCTTTTTCAGGCCCAATTAACCTCACACATCCTGGATAATGAGCAAGTAGACAGTGAGATCCTTGCTTTCTGAACTGGAAACACAGTCATTCTGTGATTGAAGGGAGTTAGCGTTAATTCTCAGGCAAATGAGAAAGGAGCTGGAAAAGGGCTCTGATGTGACTGATTAGATCAAATGTAATTCTTTGCCCCACATCAGGTGGTTTTCTATAAATGCACATCTTGTGATGCATCAGGTAAGAATGCTGTGGCTGTCTGCGCCATTCTTTCTCAAGGTCCCCTCTTGTTAGCAACAAGTTGTAAGGAGGAAATTTCCTTGTTGATTTTGGTCTCTTTGTTTTTCAAAATATTTCTATGGTAATTCAATTAAATAAAATAGCAACTTAGCCACCCCTTGCTGCTACACCAGCAAAGGTTTATGCCTATTTCACGTATTCTAACAGCAGAAGGTAATTTACTAGGAAGACGAGATAAGCAATGGCTCCAAAGTCTGAATAATGTCCAACCCTGGGGAGGATTCTGTGTCCAGACTTCCTGCATGACCTAGATCTTCAGGTCTCTGGAGGAATTGGGGCCTCAAAGACTATTTTATAAAAAGTTTGCCACACCAGCAAGATGATTACTTGAATTTAAGAACCACTTATCTAGTGGTTTGTTCAGGGGTTTTCAAGATAGGTTTCCTTGGGGAGGTTGTAAAAAGTGTGTATTTAACATCTACCTTCATGGGACTCTGATTTCTGGGTGGGTGTACAAATTGGAATTTTTAATCAGCCTGCACAAGTCCTTATGAAACAGGTGGTCATTGTACCTCACTTTAAGAAACACTGCTCCATGCAAGGCTTAGCAAATAAGGAGCAGAAGGGGAAAATAATGTGTCCCAGTTGAGGCTCAGCAGTGGCCTGTTTGGGGTTTGTTGCAAATGTCTTCCAAACACCTCATTAACCTTTAGCTACACAAGACCAGTGCCAAGGAGATAAAGGGAGCCAGCCTAGAGCATGCCTGTCAGGAAAGGGCTGGGATTCCTGTAACATTTTGCTCAATACTAGGCTGGGAGAATCTCAGTTAAAAAACACAGAGCCAGACAGAACCTCATCCTTGCCTTTTGATCTATTTTAACACCTTACCTTTGGTGTCTCCCTGTCTTGCTTGCCTCCCATTCCCCAATTTGATTTTGGCTCCAACTTCTACCATTCTGTTAGATTGATTATTGTAAAAGTTAAACTGTGCTTCTCCATGGCTTCAACATCATCAAATCTCTGCAGCAAATCTCAATAACTTACCTCTACTGTGTCTTCTGCAAGGGGTCTCATGCTCTTTCTCATACAGTCATCCTCACATTTCCAGCTTGACCCTCCATCCTGATCATGTGGGTGGGCAGAAGACATGCCTCTGCCTGCCATATCCTTTCCATGACTGTTGGTTGGACTCTAACTTTCAACTTCAAGGTGAAACTTGATTCACCCTGTCAAGGCTTCTGTGACCTTTCCAAGCAAAATCGTGATTTCCTATGAATCTTGCACATGCCTGCACTGTAGAACCCATGATTCTATGTTACTTTCATTATTGTAAAGCCTGGTCATCCCCAGAGACTGTAACTATGTTTTAATGTTATTATTATTAATATTAATAAAGGTAAAATTTCTAATAGCTGTTATTATATATTAGCTAATTGCTATTGCCAGGTTCTGTGCTTTATGTGAATTAGCTCAATGTTCTTAACACCCTATAGAAAAAGCAAGCTAGTGTAAAACATATGCTATCTGACTTGACATTAAATAATTTGTTTTTAATAGGCACTTTGTAAATATTTGTTGAATGAATAAATCATTAATGTATTGATCTAAATGAATAAGTATACCAACTGTTCAGAAAGGTTGCTAATTACTAAGTTATGGATGTAGCCAACTACCAAGTGATCTGCAGAGCAGTTCCTGGACAGTATTCCAATTTATGGAGATAAAATCACTAGGAGTGTACATGTATGTTATTCTCTAAAAACTGCTTCTTTAACAGGAAGCAAAAATATAAAATGTTTTTGATAAAATCTATTTTAAAACATAAAAATGTAAAGTTACCATATGCTTTTTTCTATATACTTAGATTTTTAAAATTTGCATTTCCAAATCCTGTTATTAGGCAAATATTGAAAAATTAATAAGAATAACATACTTTTAAGATCTGTTCACTAAAGTTTTATGTAACATATTTTGCAGCTATGAAACTTTTGGGTTGCCCTCTGGACTACTGTTCTGTGGTTTTTGTTTTTTTTCCCCCTGGATTTGAGTTTCTCCTTTTTTTTTTTTTTTATTGCTGTTGTATTATATCCATCCCCTTTTTGCTCCCCTCTGTCCCCCTCCCCACCTACCCATTCCCACCAAAGTCAATCCCACCTGTTGTCCATGTCCATGGTTCCTTTATACTAGGTTCTTGTCTAAGCTGCTCCCCTTCTTTGCCTCTGCCTCCCCCCTTGTTCTGTGGTTTTAAAACAGAGTGTTCTTTTTTTTAGTAAAAATAATACATGTATCAGAATTTTTTAAAAAAAGGATGTGCAAAGTGAGACTGCTCATTGACTTGACTGAAAATAGTCTATGTCCTGCAGTCCCAAGAAACTTATATATGTGTCAAAGGACAAGGAGAAAAGAGCCATCTAGAAAGGACTGAGCACAATGGCTCTGGGTGTGATTTGGGAAGAAACAAGAGTGATTTGTAGAATTTGGCAAGATAACTAGGGGAAAGGGCAAGGGCTGAATGAGTTGCTTCCAAGTTTTAGGGTAACTGGGAATCAGGACCCTGGAGAAACTAGGGTGAAGGGAAATTGTGCGTTGGCAACCTTGAGAATGCTTGAGTTTCCAGTCTTGCCTATTAATATTGTTGAAAGGGTGCTCACTCCTTCCTTTGGCTTAATTGGGAAAGATTTAAAGCACTTTTTAATAAAACTCAGACACATTATGGCAAAGCACTAACAAAAGTATAAGTATTTCACATTAGATGTCTTCCCCTAAGCCAGAACTCTTTTCTTTGAGGATTTAAGAAATAAGAAACTTTTGTGAAACATAAATGCATGTATATGCCAAGGAATATCATACATATGTATAAGACATGTATCATACATGTATATGACAAGGAATGTCATAGAGTGACAATATACATATTAAAGCTATAAACTTCAGTGATTGTTTGAATAAACACAGGCTTCAAAGCATAAATCATTGAGAACTTCCACAATTTTTTAAACTGAAGCTTTAAATGATTTTTCCTGAGGGAAAACAGGAGACTAAGAAAATCCTTGGAAAAAAGTCAACTTGTGTCAAAGTAATTTGCAATTCTTCACACACATGCACAATAGCTAATTCACTCAGAAATAACCAAGGGGATGACTTTACTTGTTTAGGTTGACACTGCTGCTGCCTGGAGATTTTCATTTACCAATCTCCAATACTGGTAGCAATTTTTAATAGAGGAGTTCAAAGGAGTTTTCAGCATTTGTATTCATTGATATGTCTCTGATGAATGACTGATGTCTTTGTGTAGAAAAATAATTATTCTTGCTTTGCATGGCACAGATGATCATGGGGCTGCTTCATAGTTAGTGCAGCCACAGGAGGGCCATGAGAAGGTCAAAGGGGCACAACAGAAATCATAACTCTAGGAAATGCAATTGAGTTTCTTGAATTTTATACCACATTTTATATGTTTATTTTCTCTATGTCTCTTTCCACACTAAACAAACTCCTTTGCTATTGAGAGACATCTTTCATTACTATTACATCCTTATTGCAGGTTTGCACTTAATTTGATTAGGCTATCTACTTCTTTAACTGATAAACCTATTCATGTAACATGGTCTTTAGTGTAGGTAAGGCATTCTCTAATATTTATATACCAAAGAGAATGAACATTCCAAAAGAAGAAGAATCACTATAAATCTTTTTTAGAGAAGTACAATATTTTAAGCCTGCTTTCTATATTTACTAATAAAGAAAACCATATTATTAGGAACTGTGAGCGCAAACTCTCAACTACTCCCACAAGAAGACCAAATGAAAAACTGTATTTTATAAGGTCTTGATTGGTCTTAAGAGAGTAGTTATGGCCAAAGTTTAATCGCTATCATTTTTATGCCTCATTATTTGGAAAGCAGATGAAAATATGTTATTTGAGTATGTATACTCCACCTCTAATTAAAATTTGAAAAAGGTCAACCACTTTCCCTAAGAGAAGTTCCTTCAAGCTTTTCACTCATACACTGTTTTACTTTTTTAGTAGAAGGCCATGAACAGTAATATTTTTTCATAATATTACTTATTTCTTGTATTACATTTGTTCCATTTTCCCCCTTGCTCTTCCCTGCCCTCCCACACCATTCCCTTTTCCATGGTCAATCCCCACATGTCCATGGGCCATTTATACTAGGTCCTTGACATTCATTTCATTTGCCTTTCCTAAGCCAGGTCCTTGGTGAGTTTGGTCAGACAGTCAGATACTCAGTCTGACACCAAATATATATTGAGTGACTGACTGCTCTGAATCAGGCTATTTAGTGTCCTGGCTCTGGTCTGGTACTTAAGTTTGTATTCTATTATCTATTGATATTTACCTTGTGCCCATGTTGACTGTTTTGAATGTTAAGTCTCATTGAAAGTAAGCCCCATTTTAAACCAGTTCCATTGAAAGGAAATAGATAATCTTGTTTATTACTAATGGAAGTTTGAAGAGCAATTTCAATCATGTTAATTAACATTTAAAATGTGTATATGCACTGCCCTTCAGCTTTACCTCTAGGTGTTTATTCTACAGAAATATTAACACAAGTAGACAAAGATACATATGTACAAGAGTATTAACCAAAAAAGTTAATAGTACAAATTAAAGGTATTGGTTAAAATATGGCACATATATAAATAGAATACTTGGCAGGAATATTTAAAGATGAGATGTGTTTATATTAATTGACATGAAAGGAAGACATGAAAAGAATATTCTACTCATTGAAGATAAAAGTTTAAGAAGAGTATGTATGTACAAAGTTTTGACATATAATGCAATATCTTTAATAAAAATGTATATTCAAAGCCCTGGTTGGTAGCACAGTGGATAAGGTGCCAGCCTGCAAACCCAAAGGTCATAGGTTTGATTCCCCAGCCAGGGCACATAACAAGGTTGCAAACCAGGTCTCCAGTCAGGTCTATGGCTGGAGGCAGGTTAAAAGCAACCATACATTCATGTCTCTCTCCTTCTCTGCCTCTCTGTCTTCCCCTCTTTCTAAAAATAATGAAATAAAATATTTAAAAAAATGTATATTCATGTTCCACATGTTTACATATATGTAAATAAAAAACTGAAAAGATATAAATTAAATCACTAAAAGTGATGACCTGGAGAGTAGAACAGTGCCTTTCTTCTCTATGTTTATATTGTTTGAGTTTTCATATCAAGCATGTATTAATTTTTTAAAAACATTAAACTAGAACCCTTTGGGGAGGAAAATTTTCCACAGTGAGAAGAGAAAGTATTAAGATGGTATCTCTTGAAAAAAAAAAAATTCTTATTCTAACACCAATTCATAAGAACCTATGCACACCTATGTTCATAGCGGCACTATTTACAATAGCCAAGTGCTGGAAACAGCCTAAGTGCC
>PVIW01009798.1:33636-49248 GCA_004026585.1 Noctilio leporinus
TCAGTGGATGATTGGATCAAAAAACTTTGGTACATATACACAATGGAATTCTATGTAGCAGAAAGAAAGAAGGAACTTGTACCCTTTGCAACAACATGGATGGAACTGGAGAGTATTATGCTTAGTGAAATAAGCCAGTCAGTGAAGGACAAATATCATATGATCTCACCCATTACGGGACAATAATGAACAAAACTAAAAACAAGCAAAACAGAACCAAGTATATGAATACAAGGAATAGGCCTTCAGTGGTCAGGGGAACAGGGTAGGGGGGAGGGAGAGGTAGAGGCAAAGAAGGGGAGCAGCTTAGATAAGAACCTAGTATAAAGGAACCATGGACATGGACAACAGGTGGGATTGACTTTGGGGGGAATGGGTGGGTGGGTGGGGGGACAGAGGGGAGCAAAAAGGGGATGGATGTAATACAACAACAATAAAATTAAAAAAAAATTCTTATTCTGAACCATCGATATCAAGAAAACTCATTTTAAAGTTTATGTTTATGTCCTACTATTAAACTTTTACTTTCCACAATCATTGCTGGGAAAAGTGCAAATATTTGAGAGTTCAGAAACCAAAGACTTGTAGCTGGAGGCAGGTAAAAGGCAACCATACATTGTTATCTCTCTCCCTTTCTTCCTCTCTCCCTGCCCTTCTTTCTAAAAATGATGAATAAAATATTTGAAAACAAACAAAAAAACCAAAACAACTGAGAGTAAGACCATTCTACACCAGAGAAAATGTTTGAGTTCCTCCCAGCTCAGAAATCACATTCTCAAGTATATGACTTGTGTTCTAGAATAATAATAATATTATTATTACTATTACTAGCTACTACATGTTGAGTTACTTATATGCTAGGTAACATGCAAAAATACTCAGCATTCAAGATTATTAATTTAAATATTGCCATCCAATATAGCTTTCCAGTTTTACAGATGAGAAAGCTGAGCGTCATAGAAATCAATTAGCTTGCCAAAGGTTACAAGCTATGAATAGTGGAAATAAAATTTCAAGGATTTAACTCCAGAGCTTATGGGTCTTTATATTACTTAACACTGTTTATGAGACCACCATGAAAATATCACAACTATGTTGGTGTTCGTTGAATAAGAGTTTTTAAATAGCCCTGGCTGGTGACTCAGTGGATTGGCACTGGCCTGCAAACCCAAAGGTTGCTGGTTCAATTCCCCAGTCAGGGCATATTACCAGGTTGCAAGGCAGGTCTCCAACCAGGTCTGTAGCTGAAGGCAAGTGAAAGGCAACCATACATTCATGTTTCCCTCCCTTTCTTCATCCCTCCCTGGCCTTCTCTCTAAAAATAATGAATAAAATCTTGAAATTATATATATAGAATACTATTCTACAAAATTATTTAAAACATTTTTATAGCGTAAAATCATTGTCAAGAATCTAATAGCAGGGCTAATAATATTTAGATTGGAGAATGTTGGCAAGCTGCTGCATAAGTGTAGGAATTCACATTTCACCCAGTGAGAGAGGATTTTCGTCAAGAGGGAAGTTAACACCCAGATGGCAAATATAATTCCCAGATGCCTGACATTTGTGCTTTTCACTAGATCAGAGTTCACTGAGGGAAGGGGAGGGGTTGGTCCCACTGCAGAGTGCCTCCCAGAATGAATACTAGTATTTTCTTGTAATCAAAATTGCTCTGGGATGAGCTGCTCTGCTCTATTTATCAGCATGAAGTCATAGCCAGTGTTCAGTGTGGCATCTGCTACTCTCTGGTGTTTTCACTGAGGCACTCAGCTCTCAATTTGTCCAAAAGCTCAGTCATCCTAAGCATGCACGCTCTCTTTAACTTCTCTCTTTCCTCTTTCCTGTTTTTCTATTCCTCCTTTCCCCTGACTTCATCTTCCTTCTTGTCTCTCTTAAACATGATTTCTAAAGTGCTGACAATAAACTAGAAATCATGTCTTCTGTCATCCTGAAGTAAACTAATGCAGTGTCCTCTTGGGGAAGCTTCTCTCCCCAAGGATGAAGCAGAGGTCAGCACTTATGAGACATTACATGACTACATGACTGAATATCTTATTTGCAGTTACCTCAACTTGTATAATTTAAATCACACAATCTTTGTGGAGTTTGAGAAAGCATATAAAATGTAAAAGAGCTGAGGTGATGAACAGAACTTTAGAAAAAATAGGTGCTTCTCTTTCCTTGTGGATTGGAAAGAAGTCTCACAAGTAGCAGTTTCCAAAGCACAAGAGCTTCAAGGGCTAGACCAGTCTTTGTTTCATGGTGGACCCCCATACCAAAAGTCTTTCCCTTGGAAATTAATCAGGATCTTTTCATGAAATGCAAATACTTCCAATAATATTGTAATATTATCTGTAATTTCTACCTAAATGTGCTTTAGTTTTTAAGTATATTTTAGTGATTGTGCTATTACAGTTGTCCCAAATTTTTCCCCTTGCCCCCTCCGCCCTGTACCACCTTCCCTGAATCAATCCTCCTGCTTAGTTCATGTCCATGAGTCTTGCATATAGGTTTTTTGGCTTCTCCGTTTACTTTAGTATTCTTAATGTCCCCCTGTCTATTTTCAACCAGTTATGCTTTTTTAAAATTTATTTATTATTGTGGTATTACATTTATCCCATTTTCCCCCATTGCTCTTCCCTGTCCTACTCTCCCTATCCCCTCTCCCACAGTCAATCCCCTGATGTTGTCCATGTCCATGGGTCATTTATACTAGTTCCTTAACTAAACTGTCCCCCTTCTTTTCCCCTTTCTTCCCCTCCCCTCTGCATACTGAAAGTCTGTTTCGTTGTTTCCATGCCTCTGGTTCTATTTTGCTTGTTTATTTGTTTTGTTCATTAGTTTCCTGTATTAGGTGAGATTGTATGGTATTTGTGTTTCACTGACTAGTTTATTTCACTAAGTATAATACTCTCCAGTTCCATCCATGTTGTTACAAAATGTAGGATTTTTTTCTTTCTGCTGTATTCTGTTGTATAAATGTACCAAAGTTTTTTTTGATCCATTCATGAATGGACCAGTTATGCTTCTTGATCCCTGCACCATTTCACCCATTTTCCCCTATCTGCCTTCCAGCTGATCTCTATGATTCTGTTCCTGTTCTGGTTGTTTGCTTAATTTGTTTTTGTTTTTAGATTCAGTTGTTGATAGTTGTGAGATTGTTGTCATTTTAATGTTTATGGTTTTGATTTTTTTCTTTTTCTTAATAAGTCCCTTTAACATTTCAGTTAATAATGACTTGGTGATGAACTCCTTTAGCTTTATGTTGCCTGTGAAGCACTTTATCTGCCCTTCCATTCTAAATGATAGCTTTGCTGGATAGAATAATCTAGTTGTAGGCTTTTGCTTTTCATTACTTTGAAAAATTCTTGTCTGCGCCTTCTTGTCTGCAGAGTTCCTTTTGAGAAATTAGCTGATAATATTATGGGAACTCCTTTATTGATAACTCTCTTCTTTTTTTTCATGCTACTTTTAAGATCCTCTCTTTATCTTTAACCTTTGGCATTTTAATCATGGTGTGTCTTGGTATGTTCCTATTTGGGTCCAACTTATTTGGGATTCTCTCTGCTTCTCCAACTTGTGTATCTATTTCCTTTGCCAAATTAAGGAAGTTCTTCATAATTTTTTCAAATAAGTTTCCACTTCCTTGGTCTTCCTCTTTTACTTCTGGCATCTCGATGATTCAGATGTTGGCACATTTAAAGTTGTCCCAGAGATTCCTCAGCTTTTCCTCGTTTTTTTCTTGTTTGTTTGTTTTGTTTTGTTGCAGTATTGTTTCTCCTTTCTGTTCTGGTTTAATGTTTATTTCTTCATTTAGTTCCGAATCATTGATTTGAATACAACTTCCTTTCCTTCACTTGTATATTTTTCTTTATTTCACTTTGTGCAGCTTTCATTTCTTCCTTTATTTTTTTGCTGTATTCTTTGAGTCATCTGAGCATCTTCATCACCAGTGTTTTGAACTCTGGTTGGCTATCTCCATTGTATTTAGTTCTTTTTCTGGGGTTTTGTTCTGTTCTTTCATTTGGGCCATATTTCTTTGCCTCCTTAATTTGCCAGCCTCTCTGTGTTTCTGTGTATTAGTTAAGGTTACTTTTCCTAGCTTCTTTTACTTTTACTAGTAATTAGCTACTAGTTACTTTTACTCAGAGGGTTTAACTTCTGAGTGCTGGAACCCTGGGCTGCGCAATCTGGCCTGGAGCTGGGATTGCTTGCTCTCTAGGTATCCCTCCAAAATTTTATCTCACCACACATGAATATGGGGCTGTCCACTGCCACCACCACCACTTGTACGAGCCACATGGACTTTCCACCCTATCTCTGCAACTCTGCCCCTCCTATTCATCTGGTGAATTCAGCTTCTTTAAATGACTATTGGACTTCCATATAGCTTGATTTTTCTAATAGTTCTGGTTGTTACTTATTTTTGAGATCTGGTTATAATTCTTTCTATGGTTGCATGAGGAGGTGAACTGTGTCTACCTATACCTCCATCTTGACCAGAAGTCTATATATTACTATGCTTTAAGTCAATTTATTTGGTTTCCTCCTAATTCAAAATGAAGTTTACAAAACTACAATGTGGTACAGAATGCTACTACCAAAGAGTTCATAGCTAGGTGTTAAAGGAAGAATAACTCCAAGTTAATTAAAAACAAAGAAAAGAACAAATATGATGTCTGTGTGTATTTGTGTGTATCTGTCTGCTATCACAACTGGTTCAGTTGTACATTACTTTATGGTTTTCCTAGTTAATTTTGTGCTGCAGGTAGTTCTTTTGCTCTTGCTAAAGACAAAGGAAGGTACATGCTACATTCAGAAAGTACTCTTCCAGCTCTTTTGTTGGTTCTTACTTGCATGTGCTACACTGTGGATGCAGACTCATGCTATGGGTAAGAGTGCAAGTGAAAATGTTACACACATGCTGGAACCACAGCACAAATCTGATAGCAGCCACCACTTTTCATCTGGTGCACAGCCTACTCGCTCACTCTTTCTATAACGATCACCATTTTGAGGTCAAAGAATCAATGATTAATCACTGTTGAACATATGTTTAATGAATGGTACTCAAACTAGCACAGGGTACTTTTACTTTGCCTCTTAAAGATGGATGACAAATGGAAAAATATTCTCACATTCAGTGTTCCCAACACTCTGTGGGGAGAGGGGAGAGCCAAAGTTATAAAATAGTCCTAAATTTCCCATCAGTATTTCATCTTAAAACTCTAACAGTTCCCCAAACACTTGGTAATAATAATGCATTATGATTAGGAACTTTGTTTCAATAAAAGGAGAGCCTTGGCCTAAGCCCTGGCTTAACCCACCACACTCATACTGTGAAAACAATTCCTCTCATCATTACTTTGTCTTTCTTTATTATCCAGTGATTGGCTGTTTCCTCTTCAACTTAAAAATTGGTAGAAAAAATACCCTCATTTCCTCCAAAAGAAATAAACACAAGCAAAGGTCAGGGGGATGCATTCCATGGAAACTGTCCAGAGTGGAGCAAAGTGCAAAGCAGTCAGCCTGGATCAGGGCCTGCCTGTCCCCAGTCAGCACTGAGGATTTGGAGCCAGGTCCCCAGTCTTCATATTTCTAAAGCAAAGCAGAACAGCCACAGAAGAACCCTTCCCCACAGCTTTGGGGAAGAGGCTGGCCTGGTATGCCTGGTATGTGCATTTTAATGGTATATGTGTATATTTGTAAATAAAAACATATCACCCCCATGGAAATTTCTTTCATGGTCAAAGTAAAATTTTCTCTAATTACCTTGTTTATGGGATGAGGCTCCCCATGGAAGAAAGGAGCTTTCTATACCCTTCCTTTGTCATTTCTTAATTTCTTCTCCTGCTTGCCCATTGCTCATTGCCATTCTCTTTGCTCACCACCTTGCCCTCTCTTAACTCATGCTTTATAAAAGACTTTATATCTGCTTCCTGTATGCCAAACACAAATTTCTGCCATGATTGTTGGTCTGAAACTCATACCTAAGCATCAGCAGATAGGCACCCAAAACCCACACCTCATTCCTTTTGTTAATCAATGCCTTAATTCAGCAAGGATTTGGAGAATGAGTAAGGTGCTAGAAATTTTAATTCAGGATGGAGCGAGGAAGTCAGGAAAAAGGGGAGACTGGGATGAAAGTATCACTTATCTTTTACACATTTTATGCTAATAAAAGATGCTAAAAGTAAGAGAAAATTAGAAGAGCAGTGAGTGACTCATGTGCAAAAATCAAATCCCCATATTAGGATGACTGTTAAAATAAAACATCTAAAAAGGCTTTGTATTTTACTTTGGCCCCAAGCTGGTAACTAGACTAGAACTTGGATCATTAAGGAAAGACAGAAATCACGTGTTATTTATTATTATAGTCTCTCACTGAACCTAGCACAGTACCTTGGATCTAGTAGGTTTGCAAAAAAAAAAAAAGATAATTATTTAGCACTATGAGCTTTATATAATGACATCTGGTTTGAAAATGTGAATAGTATACTTTCTACTAGTTTTCAAGAAAGGATGAACACTAAAGTTTTGGTTAATTCTGAATTCTCTGCATTAATACTTAAGGAGGGTATTCATCAAGCAGGATGGAACCCAAGGTCATATCACATTGAATTATTTTTGTAGTGATTCTCCTGATTATCTAGTATGCCACCTTATTTCTATAGCTGTCCAAAGGCACTGCAGGGAAAGATGATGGTTATTTAATGAGAGTACATTTTGTCTTATCCCTGTAGCGAGATTAAGTCTTAGGACCTGTGAGGAAGACAATTTATGGAAGAACTAGGTAATTGCTTGTATTTCAGTTAGACTGCAAATAAAATGTCTAAATTGTTAGATATGGGCCTTTCTGTTGAATTTCTGGACAACTTATTATCTAGAAAAAATCTCTACCTTACATGACACATAACTTAGTGGTTTTGTACACAGAAATGATATAAGCATTTTACATGATGGCCCCTGTGTTTGGAACATAAATTGAGCTGCTTTTAACATCCCTTCAAGTAAGTAACTCTGACCAGCCCATTTTGTTACTCTGAACAATTGATAATGTGAAGTATTTTCATGTAGACTCAACTCCTCTCATATTCGATTCCTCCATTGCTATTTAAGTTATCAAGATCCTTTCCTATAAGTTACTACTATTCATGCTTATCTGAAATCATTCATGAGCCAGTGGTTGTTTCCAGATAATCTCAACTAGGGCATTTCTCCAACAATCAGGCACCAAATGTGTTGATTTGGATCATGAGGCTACTGACCCACATAAATGTTCTTGAAGTATTTTTGCAAGCATATTGATAGACTTTCATGAACCTACCTAATTAGGAATTCTTCATGTACTTTACTGAACAGTTAATTACATGGTATCCATCAGTGAACGATCTAGAGGAAAGTCCCTGCCTTAACAGAGCTTGGACTCTGCTCAGCAGGAACATATACTTGTAGGTATGTGTATACACCTGTCATGGTTTACTGTTGGTCATCAATTTTGGGTGAAAAAGCAAGCCAGCAACTGCTGCTGTTTCCTCTGTCTGGATAACTCTTTTTTTCTGTTTCTCCCAAGCCTGTTTTCTTCTCAGCTTTCAGGTATCAGCTTCATTATTAACCTCTTTTGAGCAACCTTTCTGGACCAACCATCTAGTATTGCAACCCTTATAACAATCATTATGACAGATAGCCTCTTCTGTTTTCACTGAAATGCATCACCACCTGTAATTGGTTTATTAATTTGTGTATATCTTGTATATTATCTTCTCTAGTACTGGAATGTAAGCTCTATGAAAGCAAGCAGGTGTCTGGTGTAACTTGTTTGTTATTGAACTCCAGTGGTTAGCAAAGTGTCTGACCTGCCTGCTGAATAATCGAATGTGGTGTCACAATGGTCCCTAAAAATAACATGGCCCATAGGCGCATAATGTGAGCCACATATGTTATCTAAAAGCTTTCTAGTTCCCATTTTAAAAAGTAGAAGAGAACTAAATTTAATTAAGTTTTGTAATATATTCTATTTAACTCAAAATACCTAATTTGATATTTCAATATATAATTAATATAAAAATTTTTAATTACTTTCTACTTTATTTCATATTGTCCTCAAAACTCAGTGTATATTTTATACTAACAGTACATCTCAATTCAGACTCTAAATTTTCTTTTGAAATATGTGATAGATATTTAGAGTTTATAAAATTTATATTTGAAAAGTAATTCACATACCCAAATTCTTCCAAACACAATTAAAAGATTTAAAAAAAATTTTATTGTTGTTGTATTATATCCATCCCCTTTTTGCTTCCCTCTTTTTAAATAAATGATTTAACAATTGTTTCTTAAATTTCAATTAAAATTAAGAAAAATTAAATCACTTTTTGGTCATACTAGCCACACTTAAAGTATTTAACAACAACTAGAATGACAATATTGGACAGTCCATCTCTAAAACAATGTTTAAATTGAAGTGTTACAATAATGTGATATATATTCAAATGTGATAATGATTTGAAGATCTGACTTTAGCAATTTGTAACTTAAAGTAAAGCATCAAAGTATAAAAGCATTGTTTATAGACTGGGAGAAAATATGTGCAAAGAATTTTTAAAACCCAACAATAAGAATGGTAAATAAGCCCCAGAGATGTAGTGAATATAAACAATTTTGTCTTATAATCATTAAACTTGCCAAGAAACTAAAAACTTAATGATTCTAATCACTAAGAAGAAAAGATCGTTGTATAACATGACAGAGGTTAACATGTATGCCTTAAATTTGTACAATGTTATATGTCAAATATATCTTAATTTAAAAATCAACAATAATAAAACAAATAACCCAATTAAAAAACAGGCCACAGCCCTGACTGGATAGTTCAGGTTAGAATGTCATCTGGATACACCAAGAGTGCATGTTCTATCTCTGGTAAGGGTACATACAAGAATCAACCAACAAATGCATAGATAAGTGGAACAACAGTTTTCTCTCTCTCTCTCTCATAAACCAATTAATAAAATTTAAAAAGTGGGCCAAAGGCATTGACAGATATTTCACCAAAGAAATATACAGGTGGCAAATAAATGGCTGGAAAGATGCTCCACATCATATGTTACCAGGGAAATGAAAAATAAAACAACAATAAGATATGACTCCATACCTATTAGAGTAGTTGTCAGAACACTGACAACACCAAATGCTTGTGAGGACCTGGAACAATAGGGAACTCTCACTTATTGCTGATGGAAATGCAAAATAGTGCAGCCACTCTGGAAGACAGTTTGGTGGTTTCTTTCAAACTTAAACATACTCTTACCTTACTGACCAGTCATCATGCTCCTTGATATTTACCCAAATGCCTTGGAAAGTGATGTCCACACAAAAACCTGCATGTGGATGTTTATAGCAGCTTAGTCATAACTACTAAACTTGGAAGCAGCCAAAGTGTCCTTCAGTAGGTGAATGAATACACTGTGGTTCATCTAGACAATGGAATATTATTCAGCAATGAAAATGAGTTATCAAGACAAAAAAAGACATGGAGAAACCTTAATGCACATGACTAAATGTAAGAAGCCAATCTGGAAAGGCTGCATATTGTGTGATTCCAACTCTATGACATTCTGAAAAAGGCAAAACTATGAAGACAGTAAAAATGACAATGGTGTGGTAGGGAGTGGTGGGAGGGAGGTGAATAGATAGAGCACAGAGGATTTTTAGGGCAGTGAAAGTACCTTGTATGACACTATAATGATGACATATACATTTGTCCAAATCTATAGAATCTACAGCAGTAAGAGTGAACCCTAAGGTAGACTGTGGACTTGGGGTGATCCAATGTGTCAATGTAGGTTCATTATTGGTTTAAAATATATACCATTCTGAATGATGTTGATAATGGCAGAGGTTATGCATGTGTGTAGTGGGGGACAATAGGTATATGGGAAATCTCTGAATCTTCCTCTCAATTTTATTACAAACTTAAAACTTCTCACCCTGTCCAGCATGGCTTAGTTGGCTGGAGCATCATCCTGTAAACCAACAGATTGTGAATTTGATTCCCAGTCGAGGCACAAGCCTGGGCTACAGGTTTAGTCCCCAGTCAGGGTGCATACAAGAGGCAACTGTTTGATGCTTCTCTCCAATATCTATGTTTTTCTCCGCTCTCTTTCTCCTTTCTCCTCTCTCTAAAATCAATAGGGATGTCCTCAGGTAAGGATTTAAAAAATATTATCTGCCACTTTCTGAAAGGGAGAAAAAAACGATATTTAAACTGAAAACTTCCCTAAAAAAGAAAAACAACACAAAAATAAAAACAAACAAAAAAGTAAACCATTATTAATTTAGAACATGATACAAAGTTATCTCTGTATTAAGATTGGTCATTTTTATTTCCTTGTTCAATGGTAAACAGGGGAATTTATAATACCAAGCCTGTCCCTGGTGTGGTTCACCACCACACTCTTTGAATCTATGCAGCCATCCAAAGTGGACAGACATAATCACTGTATCAATAACAACTGCAACAATTAAAAATTATTATTGAATCCTCTGTCCCAAACAGTTTTGGGAATCCCTCAGGACACTGATATGGGTTTGGGAATCAGTCGAATCAATTGTGGATTCAGCAGATACCGTTCAGTGGAAACCCAGGGCAGTGATTCATCCCTTCACAATATTTTAGTTCTTTTTTTCTTGCCTAAGATCTGGGTATGTTTGTGGGAGTTGTTGTACATGTAAACATCTTTGATCATTCTGGTATGGTGGGGCAGAATTGAAAAACATGATGACTCTAAAAAGTCATCTCATAGATGATTCATTATGTGAAAGAAGGAAATAAGATTTTGATAGGTTCTGACCAGTCCACTTCTGATATTTTTTAAGTAAAGTGGCACCTTTTAGACTTGGATAAATTTAGGGCTTACAATGTAATTTAGGAAATTAATAACCATTTTCTCAGTATGAGAATTATATTTTTGGATTGGGGCCTGTTTTTGAAGGCGTTTGCAGAAATCAATCAAATATATATGCTTTCATTTAGGGGGTGAAAGAGCGAGGCTAAATTATTATCAATTAAATGTACAGCCCAGATTCTTGGTGGATTAATTCAATTTACATTTTCTTTTTTATTCATGGAAGACATTTAAATGAGAAATCTGGGATATTTTTAAATGTCATTACTTATTTTGTTTTAATTGCCAGGTAATTACAAAAAGCACTGCCCCAAAGAGCCTTTGTAATTACTTAAAATCCCCAAAGTAAGCTTTATGTTTTTCAATTAAAAAGAAACACGTAACTGTAATTTAATATAAACTCCAGAAAAAGGGGTCAAAGTTTATCCCAAGATAATTACCCTATCTTCTCTACATTAGGATAATTACATATGAAAATAATAAGGGGAAATGCAATGTGCTGAGTATTAAAAACTATCAAAACAAGCATGTTTAAAATAATCTGTAAGTGGTTAAAAATAATTTGCACTCTCAGTCCAATGACCATTTGCCAGGGAGAAACAAAGTTGAGAAATTTCTATTAAAACATGACTCAGAGAGGAAAATGCGGAGCCTGGTAATGAAGGAAAGGCTCCGATATCATTCCTAATTGGTTCTTCTTCAGATCATGTGTTCTGGGCATCTTTAAAAGGACCTTAACTGGATTCAAACAGGCAAAGCACCTTCCTGAAGGCTGCAGCTTCTTCCCACCTTGCAGAATAATCCTAGACAGCTTACAAAATGTGTGATGCATTTGTAGGTACCTGGAAACTTGTCTCCAGTGAAAACTTTGATGATTACATGAAAGAAGTGGGTAAGCAAATAAGTGGTGGGAGGACTGTATCTATGCCTTTTTCTCTGGGGAAAGGAGGTTGGTGGCTGTTTTTTCACTCTGGAAGCATTGTCCAGGTATGAAATGCTGCTTTCCATATAAAGACTATAAAAATAGCCATTGAGAATCATTGTTTGTAGAAAGATTGTAGACCAAAGTAGCAACATTAAGTGAACCAATCAACATGAAAAATGGTTTAAATGAAATTTTTATACAGAAATGAAAAGATTTTATTTGATTGATAAACTTGGGTAACTTTGGTTTACTTGGCTCTTTGCCCGCTTTTCTTTCATTTCTTCTTGCATAAAAAAGGAGCAATAACTTGGAAGTAAAACCATATTTATTTCCTAGCATGCAATGATGTTCTTTGATACTGAAAACACTGTATTTCTCTTCATGAAATTTTGAAAGTAAACCTGTATCAACTAATTATTTTATTGTTTTAATGTTTATACATTAAAATGTGTGATTGTGTTATGCAGACAAATAGAGAGTATGTTCCTTAAAAAGTTTAAAAAGTTCTTTGACTAGCAAATCCATGGGATGCATAGAATTATTGAGTAATTTATAAGGAGAATGTTACATACATAACATACCTCCTCTATGGTAGTGGAGGCTTCTGGAGTTTTAGATACCACTAACGTTGCCAATGTGCTATGGGAAGATTCCCTAGGTAATTTAGAAGGAAAAACAAGATTGTAAGAAGGCAGGTTCCCACTTTCAGGCATCTTTACCTTAAAAGTCCCTCTCCCACAACCCTGTACACGATCAACTCATATCTACAGGGAAAATTGGGAAGAAAGTTAACACAATATTTTTATTAGGGGTTATGATTTACTTCTTAAATTTCAAGATTTAATCTTCTTCCAAGTCAAATAGAGTACTTTTTGCTTATTTTTACTGTTTTTTCTTATTTGTATAGAAAGAGGGAAATAAGGAACTTCAGCACAAATGAGACCTAATTTGCTAGAATATCAATTAATTTTTATTTAAAAAACTAATATGTGCTAATACAGAAATGCCAGGACTTGAGGCTATTTAGTTATTGATTTTTTAAAAATTTTACACTTTTAATATTTATATTTAAGTTCTTCTTCTACTGTGTTTTAAAAGTATAACATATTGATAATAGGACAATAATATATCCCCTGAAATTAGCTTCTCTAATTGAAGATAGTTAAGCAGGTATTCCCTTCATCAGCTAAATACTGACAGAATCTGACAAGTGAGTATGATTTTGCCCATGGTGGCCACTCTGGAATCACACTTGATGTTGTATCCCGTCACTGTGCTGACTCACTCCCTGTATGTGGTAACAAGGTCAGGACCTGTATATGATAACAGAGTCAGGACTTGATTAAGCAACACACTTTTTTCTCATCTAAGGCCACTTCTCTGCCAGGGAGCTAAACCAGAGCCCCAGCACCACTTGTTTGCTTCAATATTTCTCTCCCTGATCCCCCATTTCTAATTTTTGATATCTGTAAGCAATATTTAGTCAAAGAAATAGCTTAGATTTATATATTTGTGTTTTAAAAGATCCAACACATGAAGGACAAATACCATATGATCTCACCCATTACAGGACAATAATGAACAAAACTAACAACAAGCAAAACAGAACCAAATATATGAATACAGTGAATAGGCCTTCAGTGGTTAGGGGGAAAGGGGTTGGGGGGAGGGGGGAGGCAGAGGCAAGGAAGGGGAGCAGCTTAGATAAGAACCTAGTATAAAGGAACCATGGACATGGACAACAGGTGGGATTAATTTTGGGGGGAATGAGTGGGTGGGGAGGGGGACAGAGGGGAGCAAAAGAGGATGGATGTAATACAACAACAATAAAATTTTTTAAAAATCCAACACATTAATCGATTGACTGTAATAAAACATACAGTGAGATCAAGTTACTCCTGTGTCTGCTGGGTTGTAAATTGTTCATCCCATACCCTTCACAAGAAAAGTAGATTCTTTTTTTTTAAGGGAAATTTTTAACTTAAGTGACTAGGAATCAAAGTATTGATTACTAAATTTATATAATGATTTGTTAAATTTTGAGGTTTTTATCTAAGAAAAAAAAAAAAAGGTGGTGATGCCCCAAGTGTTTCATGAATTGAGTGAAATGACAGATGCTGCCCTAATGGTTGAAATGGCCAGTTAATGTTATAGTGCAGTGACTTTTTAAAAAATATACATTTCAGAAGACTTCATCTTTGTACATATCTTGTTGAAATTAACAGTGGGTCTCCTGAGGATCTGCAGCTGAACTGTAGAGGGAAAATTTAAAGAACACAGCTAATTGTGCATTGTGTTCTTTAAATGTTAGCCTCTTTATTTGCCTGCAGGAGCTGTTTAAATGAGGCAATTAAGAAACTCAACAATTTTCTCTTTTCTGCACACATGCCCCCACCTACACACATATGCATACACATACAGGTAACCCCTGTATAACACAGCACTTTTATAATATGGTTTCACTGGAACACGGTTGGAGAATTAGAGAACTCTGAAAACAGAGCGTAATAAGATCTTCTAAGAGGAAAATATATCTTAGAGTCTGTTGAGGTAGAGATTAGGTATGTTCACATTTCAATAATAAAGTTTACTATAGCATTAATTCCTTTTCCCAAACATCTCCAATTTGGGGGCCTTCATAACTGGAAATGTGTATTTCTGCAATCTATTTGAAAGGAATCTCATCTAATTTACATGCTGATGTGAAAATATATATTGCCTATGTACACAAATCATATAGTTTAGTACTTTGCAACTTCCATTCAAATTGGGCTTCATTCTCAGCCTCTTTTCTAACCTAAAGAATGACTGATTTCACAACACATCAATGACCAGTTGGTTTCTTTTTAAGACATAAATTGCTCACAAAACCTATTTTAGGATCCCATAGGAAGTCAACCACAAGTTCAAAGCTAGAATATTATTCTACAAAATTATTTAAATCCTAGGGTTTTTTTTTTTACCTCAACTTAGTAGACATAATAATTTCTACTCTGGGGACCAGCTGAGCACTGCAAGTGCTATTATTTCTGAAGGCTTCAACTTGTAAAACCCATGTAGAGGAAAAAACAGAGGATATTGAGAGAAGTAAGACCTGTGCACAGCCAAAAATAAAACAAAAAACACCAATCTACTATTTAAGATGGAAAACTCAAAAAAAAAAGAGAATAAGTTGTAGTTCCAGTAGCTTAAAATAAAATTGAGTTGTATTATTGGAGGGGGGAGGATCTGACTCAAAAACAAAATTCATTTTTTACTATGGGTTTGGCACTGTCTCTGGGACAACTTTCACAAAAGTGAGTTCTGCAATACACCATTTCTGTGATGTATTTCACAAACATAGCATTCAGAGTAAAATAAGTATTAAAGAAGAAAAAATGCTTAATTTGCTACAATATATCTAAAATACTATCATTTAACATGTAATAATTATGTAAGCTAATAGCATATTTTATATTTTTGTATTAACTCTTCAAAATCCAGTATGTACTTTAACTATGGGTAAAAATATGTGCGTGTAAATGCACTTTTGCATGCATTTGGTAATATTACAATTCATATTATTAAAAGAGTAATTATTTTTTTTAATTTTATTGTTGTTGTATTACATCCATCCCCTTTTTGCTCCCCTCTGTCCCCCCACCCACCCACCCATTCCCCCCAAAGTCAATCCCACCTGTTGTCCATGTCCATGGTTCCTTTATACTAGGTTCTTGTCTAAGCTGCTCCCCATCTTTGCCTCTACCTCTCCCTCCCCCCTACCCTGTTCCCCTGACC
>PVIW01009799.1:0-49144 GCA_004026585.1 Noctilio leporinus
GGGGTACAGAGGGGAGCAAAAAGGGGATGGATATAATACAACAACAATAAAATTAAAAAAAAAATAGGATGTTGTTAAAAGAACCAAGATGGTGGAGAAGTAGGTGGAGCTATACCAATCTCCTCCCAGGACCAATCTGGAATTGCAACTTAATTGGGGAGAAAACACCTTCTGGAGAGAAGACTTATAACCTCGAACAGAACAGAAGAGACTGCTTTGTCACAGCATGACTGGTAGGAAGTGCAGATACCTGAGAGGCCTGGCTGGGCCCCTGTGGGCAGCAGCTCAAGGGACAAAGGAACATTTCATCAGCCAGGGGATACCATCCGAGAAGTGTATGGTAAGGTTGAGAAGTATATGGGAAGCCCAGTTGGGCTTCCCAACCTATAGCAAAGAAGCTGGGAATAAAACAGCATCCAGGATGAAAAATTAAAATATATGGGGTTTGCTAGCCTGAGACAGCTAGAGACAGATAATTATTAAATAGACCATACACAAAAAATAGTTACCCACTTACCCTGGGCTCCAGCAGAGGGAGGGCAGAGTGGACTAGAGACAATTAAGAAGAGTTTGGGCCCTGGCTGGTAGCCGGCCTGTGAACCTAAAGGTCGCAGGTTCAATTCCCCAGTCAGGGCACTTAACCAGGTTGCAAGCCAGGTCTCCAGTCAGGTCTGTGGCTGGAGGCAGGTGAAACGCAACCATACATTGATGTCTCTCTCCCTCTCTGCCTCTCTCCCTTCCCCTCTTTCTAAAAATAATGAAATCAAATCTTTAAAAAAAGAAAAAAGAAAGAAAAAGAAGAAGAGTTTGGGTGGTGGCTTTGAGAAAAGAAATGAGGGAACAGCCAATGGACGAGGTCCCAGTTGACCTATACCCAACACTGCAGGCAGAGCATTCTATTCCAAGTGATGTCAGCCTAAGAGGAGAAGTGATTGCCGTGTCCAAAGGAATCAGTCTGCTCTGCCCAGCTAGTGCCTAAACCTGATAGCTGACCACAGATTGATTGGATTAACTACCTCATAGCTGACTACAGGTTAATTGGATAAAAAACTGAAGGACACAGATAAAGACAGTGGATTTCTGGTAGCCTCCAACAGGCTAACTAAGCCCAGACTGGAACATGAGCTGAAGTCACCAGGGGAGTATCTAGGAAGTAAAGAAAGTTCACCTGTACATGACAGAAGATCACACCACAAAGACAAGTAGTCAAAGAAGCCCAATCTAAGAAGCAGAAACAAACAAGAAGTCACCTAAAATGGGGAGACAAAGAAACAACACTCAATCAAAAAGAAAGATCCCCAAAAAAGGCTGCTAAACAAAATAGAGACAAGCAAACTATCAGGCATGGAATTCAAAATAATGATGATAGAGAAGCTCAATGAGCTCAAAGAAAACTGCAAACTTCAGGGGAACTACAAAGAACCCCAGGGAAGCTACAAGGAACTTACTGAGAACTTCATCAACATTAAAAAGGACATAGAAACTTATCAATAAGAGCTAGGAGGAAGTGAAGAACTCAATTTCCAAATTGAAGAACACAATAGAAAGAATCAAAAGCAGGCTAGAGGAAACAGAGGATCAGATTAGCAAGTTGAAAGACAACATAGAAAAAAAATTCCATGCCATGTAATGAAATGAATAAAGACTGAAAAAGAATGAAGAGATTTTAAGAGAGCTGCAGGACAACCTGAAATGCAATAATTCCATATTATAGAGATACCAGAAGGAGAGAAGCAAGGGATAGAAAACCTGTTTGAAAAAGCAATGACAGAAAATTTCCTTAACTTGAGGACAGAAAAAGTTATGCAAGCTCAGGAAGCACAGAGGGTTCCAATAAAGATACACCCAAGCAGGCCCACTCCAAAACACATAATTTAAATGGCACATTTCAAAGACGAAGAGAGAATTCTAAAAGCAGCATTAGAGAAACAGCTAATAACACACTAGGGGGCTCCAATAAAATTATCAAATGATTTCTCAACAGAAACACTACGAGCCAGAAAAAAATAGCAAAAAATATTCTAAGCAATGAAAAACAAAGTCTTACAACCAAGACTACTCAACCCAGCAAGGCTCTCATTCAAAATGGAAGATGAAATAAGGAGTTTCCCAGACAAAAGAAGGCTAAAAGAATACACCTTCACCAAACCAGCATTGCAAGAGATGCTAAAGTGACTGCTTTGAAAAAATGAAGAAACAGAGAGTTTCTGAAAAACATAGGTATAAAGTGGAAAAATGTTAACAAATAAGTATGTATCAATAATAACTTTAAATGTAAATGGATTAAATGCACCAATCAAAAGACATAGGGTAGCTGAATGGATAAGAGCTAACTTTAACTTATGAATGCTTTAAAATAATCTGCTTATAAGTGCTGGTGAGAATGTGGAAAAAAGGGAACCCTGTTGCACTGCTGGTGGGAATGCAGACTGGTGCAGCCACTATGGAAGACAGTATGCAATTTCCTCAAAAAACTAAGAATAGAACTGCTCTATGACCCAGTGACTCCACTGCTAGGATTATACCCAAAGAAGCCTGAAACACCAATTAAAAAGTAAAAAGTAGCTATTTACAATTGTCAAATGCTGGAAACAACCTAAGTGCCCTTCAGTGGATGAATAGATCAAAAAACTTTGGTACGTTTACACAATGCAGTTCTATGCAGCTGAAAGAAAGAGAGAACTCCTACCATTTGTGATAGCATGGATGGAACTGAAGAGTATCATGCTTAGTGAGATAAGCCAGGCAGCAAAAATTAAATACCATATGTTCTCACTTAATACAGGAGACTAATGAACAAACAAACAAACAAGACAAAACTAGAGACATAAATACAGGGAACACACTTTCAGTGTGTAGAGGAAAGGGGGTGAGGGAGGATGAGAATGAGGCAAGGCAGGGAAACAGTTTAGGCAAGGAACTAGCAGTGATGACCCATGGACACAAGCAACACGTGGAATTGACTGTTGGGTGGGGTGGGATAAGGAGAGTAGGGAAGGGGAGAGCAGAGAGGGTAAAATGAGATGAATGTAATATAACAACAATAAAAATCTATTCAAAAAATTTTTAAATAAAAAAAGTTAAAAATAATCTTGTTGTAAGTTGATCTTGCTAAATAACATATACTTTTGTATTTTTGTTGTATCTGAATTACTACAGGTTAAGTTTTCTTAGATTGGAACAAGGGGAAAATCAAGTTACTTGCAATAACTCTTAGAAAAATCAAATGCAGTTAACAGGAAAAAAGTAAGAAAATGTGGGTGTATATTATATAGAATACACACTATCTTTCTTACTGTTACAAAATATGTGCTTGTTTGTGGATGTATAATATATAGATCTTCTTGGCAATTTATGTTTTAAATATCAACCAACTGGTAGTTGGTGTGTTGAGAAATTTGTTCATCTTGAGGATAGAAGAGATGCTGAGAGTGAAGACTGATTTGGGATGGAAGTTACCAACTACTAACATATATTCTCATAGTAGCATTTAAATTTGATGAGATTCCTTTCAAACAGATAGTGGAGATAGATATTTCTAGCAATGAAGTCCCCCAAACTGAGGATGCTTCAGAAAATGTATTAAAGCTATAGTAAACTTCATGATTCAAATGTGAATGTACCTAACCTCTACATCAACAGACTCTTAACTAGTTTGGTGGTTTTAGTTTAGGACTACT
This sequence comes from Noctilio leporinus, assembly GCA_004026585.1. Taxonomy (NCBI): domain Eukaryota; kingdom Metazoa; phylum Chordata; class Mammalia; order Chiroptera; family Noctilionidae; genus Noctilio; species Noctilio leporinus. Next base: position 3,681 of record PVIW01009799.1, read on the forward strand.
GGGAAGTAAACCACAAGTTCAAAAAATAACTAGAATAATCATTTAAGTCCTAGGTTTTTTCCTTGCAAATTAATAGATACCATAATTTCTACTCTGCAGGGACCAGCTGAGCACTGCAAGTGCCATTATTTCTGAAGGCTTCAAATTGCAGAATACATGTAGAGAAAAAACAAAGAGTATTAAAAGAATAAGACCTCTGAATAGCAAAAAAGAAAAAAGAAAAAAAATCAGTCTACTGCACAAGATGGAAAATTCCAAAAAGAATAAGTTGTAGTTCCAGTAGCTTAAAATAAAGTTGAGTTATATTATTGGAGAGGGTGGGATCTGACTCAGAAACCAAACTCACTTTTTACTATGGGTTTGGCATGGTCTCTAGGATAGCCTTCATGAAGGTGAGTTCTGTAATACACCATTTTGGTGATATAATTCACAAAAATAGCATTCCAGAGTGAAATAAGTTTTAAAGAAAAAAGAAAAGTGCTTAATTTACTACAATATATCTAAAATAATATCATTTAACATGTAGTAATTATATAAGCTATTGACATATTTTACATTTTTTTTGGTATTAATTCTTCAAAATCTAGTATGTACTTTATAATATATCACATTTTGAACTAGCCACATTTTAAGTGACTACCATATTGAATACTGCAGATTTAAAGAATAAAGAAGACTAAACCTTTGGGGAGGGGGCGGGGAGAATGCTATCTACAAGTTAAGTATTTTGAGATTTATTGTGTACAATAAATTTTCTAGGGCTTCCATGACAAAATACCACAATTTGAGTGATTTAAACAACATTTATTTTTCTACAGTTATGTGGGCTGGAAGTTTGAGAGCAAGGTGTCAACAGGCTGGAGTGTGAGAGCTATGCCTGAATTGCCCCTTGCTAGTGCGCTCATGTGGGCCACAGTCCATGCCAGTGGGCACCAAACTGCACCTGTGGCTACCATTCCTGTCGTTCTCTGCTCTGCCTACTCTACTTGTTCCAATATGCCCACCTTCATATGTACTGATGTGTGGATCTTTCAGGTGTGTTTGTATGGTGAACAGGTGATCCTTTGATGAGTTATAATTGTCTTAACTTATGCATTTAGTGGGAAAAATAATGGAATGTTTTCATTCCACAATGATGCTATGGATATTGGTTTTTAAATTGCTCTTTGTGTATTCAAATACCATGAAGTTTAGAAACATAATTCAGGAAGTGATGTGCTTATATTATGTTGGGAGTCGGGCAGAAGGCTGCATGTGTTTCAAGATAGAATTTATGTTGTTATTGTCAGGACAGTTTGATTTAGAACTTTGCATATTTTCATAGTGAACACATAGTTTATATAGGAAGGGCAGTTGTGGAACATTGCTTCTGGGGTCTTGGCAGCATTGCTGTGAAAATGGGTACATTTTTCTAAGAAACTTCTAGGTTTGAAAATTAAAGTCATAGTTTAGATCCCTACATGATTAGATCCATTAATCATCTATAGATTTTTTTCATCAATGGAAAATTAATGTTTTATAGTTTTAAGAAACAATTTATCATTATTCTTACTTAAGAATAGCATCATTTAAGTCATTAAAGAATAACTTATTTACTATAGTAATCCTCTGCTGTGATTTTTAGCAGTATAACTTTTATTTTATTGCAAGGTACAAATCATATATATAATGCATAATTATCTAAAACTACGATATATAAATAAATATTATAGTAAAGTATATATGAATATACTTTTGTCAGAGAATAAAATTACCTTAGAAATGAGATTTTCATATTTATGCTGAATCTTCCAAACAGCTCTTGCTTAGAAAATCAATCTCACTGAATGGACAAATTTGTCAAGAGTGTTCTCCTTATAAAACTTTAATTTAAAGCCAACCAATGTATTTCTTTTTTTTTTTTTTTGCAGATACCTTTTTTTTTATTGTTGTTGTATTACATCCATCCCTTTTTTGCTCCCCTGTGTCCCCCTCCCCACCCACCCTTTCCCCCCAAAGTCAATCCCACCAGTTGTCCATGTCCATGGTTCCTTTATACTAGCTTCTTGTCTAAGCTGCTCCCCTTCTTTCCCTCTGCCTCCCCCCTCCCCCCAACCCCATTCCCCCTGACCACTGCAGGCCTATTCCTTGTATTCATACACTTGGTTCTGTTTTGCTTGTTGTTAGTATTGCTCATTATTGTCCCGTAATGGGTGAGAACATATGATACCTGTCCTTCACTGACTGGCTTATTTCACTAAGCATAATATTCTCCAGTTCCATCCATGTTATTTCTTTTATTTCAGAAATTCATCTTCCTATGTCCCAACACTAGCTGAAACACCTATAAATTGTATGATAATGGTTATAGAAATTTAAAAGAATATTTCTCAGTAACACATCATAGGATGCAGCCATTTCCTGAAACTTATGTGAATATCCCTTGCATTTTCAAAACTATCTTTCCAAACTATGTTTGGAAACTATGTTTTAGTATATGACCTGCAGTTGTTACTTAAACTCTTCACATAGAGGATGCTCCTAGGTTACTAAGAGTAGTCTGAGACACTAGTACTGTCTCCTCAGTTAGAATTATGGCTTTGTATCTGCATGCATTTAACATGTATTTCATTTCTATGATTTTTTCTGACCCCTCATGAGATTCAATTCTCCAGAAGTTGTTGGAAGATAGAGTTCATGTAGAGAGATCATTTCTAGGATACATGCAGTCCCACTCTCAAAGGGATACAGCAAGCAGTGTCCCTTCTTGCTAAGATGGGAGAACAGAAGCATCAAGAGATGGGACATACCTGAGAGACAGTTGAGCTTGGACAAATGTGTCATATGAAATGATGAAGGAATTGCAGTATGACCACTGCTTCATGACAGTACACATACACACACACAGACATGCACACATACTCACACAGTCACATATACACTATCACACACATGCATGAACACAGTCTTGTTCACACACACTTTTAATGGAGAAACACATTTGTGTGAGTGGTATTTTTCCTAACACACTCATGCATGCTTCACTTTATCAATCTTTAATATAGTTCCCTAAAATGATATAGTCATTTTCCCTCCTCTTTCAATTTGGGGAAATTAGTCTTAACAATAATGGAGAAGCTTATAACACCCCTCATGGGCACTTAAAACTACTTCTTTCTCCCTGAGCTACAAACTTAAATATGAAAAGATGGAGGATACATAGCCTAAAGTTCAGACTCCAAAAATGGCAATTGATGCTGTGAAGGCATTGTGGATACTAATTTCAAGGGAACACTGTAAGTTTGTTTCATTATTTTATTTCTGTTAAAGTTTTTCACTGTGTGAGAATTCTTTAAGAAAATCTCTTGGTTTTTACTGTTGTAAAAGGCTTCTATATTTCCCATTTCAGTAGGGTTTATTCCTGGAACTACTTGCTATGTAGATATCCACCCTGTATGATAGCTAAGATTTTTAAACATGGGGTGAATGTTAACCAATATTTAAGCCATTTCTATCTGCATTCATAAGACTACAGGTACACCTAAGAAAAATCAATAACATTTAAGAAATGCTCAAAAGAGCTCTACATTTTCATCTCAAAAAACCCTACCTTGCTACTATAAGGCATCTGTATTAGGTGCCATGAAAATCTGTAATTGACAAATTAATTGACAAACATCATCATACTGAAATTTTGAAGCCACATAAAACATCTTTAATCCAAAGGAGAGAGTATATACATAAAACACACAGTGAACATAATTTATAGTCCTATAGGTCTATACCTTTGACTTTCCAATTATATTTCAGAGGATGCTGTCCTAATAACAACATATAGGCTAAAAAAAAGATGGGTGTTATTTTTGTTATCCCTTCTTCTGCTCAGGCAAATTACAGAAAAAGCCATTACCTCTGAAACCATAAGTTTCAGGGAAAGAAAGGAGAATTCATATATCATCTGGAAAAATTGCCCAAAATGTGATGCTCATAGCATTTTCCTCTTTGGTACAGTGAGTGCAAGGTATGTGCAAGTACCACAAGTGACATAATGTCCTCATTCAGCTCACAGTCAGGAGCATTGCTACTTTTTACTGAAAGCCACAATCCTTCCGAATTTTGAGATTTAATGAGCAAAATACTCTCCCTTCATGAAAAGAAAGACTATGGTAATAGCTATATATACATAGAGGGATGTTGCATATAAACTGGTTTCTGCAACCAGGCTACCTACCACCTTGCTGTGAGTTAAATATTTTGTGATTCATTAACACAGAAGTTATGAGCACTATTAAAGGACTAATTGGTGCCCAGGGAGCTAGAAAAAGTTGCCATTGACTGATCCCCAGTGAGAACCTAATAAATTGCAGCAAAATGCCTCAGCATCAACCCTAGATAACTCAAGAGACATTAATAACATGCCCCCGAGGAACTACCCAGTTGGAAGGCAAGCCCATTCCTTCTTTACACATATACAATTATTTACAGATGAAATACATGTCTATGTATATATACTTTTGGTAGCATTTAAACCACTTTATGTTTATTAACATCAGGGCATTCTTTATAATGAGATTATTTATCTCAATAGCATGCAAAAAAATATTGTTTTTCAAGAAATTAAACTACATTGGAAACCATCTTTTGCATGTTTAATATCAAGATAATTTTCAACTATATATGAACATCAGACACTTCAGGTATTGGTCCAAGTAAAACTTAAGGTAGAATCCTCACCGCACAGCCACATGAAATGCTTGTCCATGTAGCACAAAACAAGTAGCATGGGCCATGAAAATGGTCGTCATTCTTACTGAGGTTGCTACTGTCGATGTTAAGTATCTGAATTGGATGCCCAAGCTCTGAAACCAATGCTTGTTTGTTTTAAATGGAGCTTTTGGAATCACATTGCATAGGAAGGCCACAGCAGCTAAGTTCTAAATTAAATCTAGGTAACCAGAAAAAATAGGCTTGTTCCTTGTTCATCAAAGGAACTGGGAGCTAGCCTTGCTCTCCTGCACTAGATAGGGGCGGTATTTGTTCACTGGAAACTTTGTCCTCAGTTCCTTCAGGCTTGATGCTTCACCAACCTGGGCGGCTAATGCAGCCTCATTTGTGACTTCAGACCTTTAGATTTCTAAAAGTTTATTATAGCAACCCTACTTTTCCATATCAGACTGCAGTAGTAATCTGAGTTAAACCTAGATCATTGAATTCTTCTCTTCCTGGAGCACTATAAGAAGACATCTCCACGACTAGTCATACTGGTTTATTTATCCCATCAACATCCCTTATGTAAGCAGGATCCTGAATTGTATTTCTGACTCTGCTAGTGCCCTGCCGCTCCATCCTCATCTTAATTGGAAAGCAGAAGTCCCTGAAACACCTCTTGAAATTCTCATCAAGAAAAGCGTAGAGAATGGGGTTGAGGCTGCTGTTGGTATACCCCAAGGCGATGCAGAAGTAATAGCTGGAAAGGGCAGCTGTGCTGTGGGAGGAGCTCCCCAGAGCCTCCACGAGGATGAAAATATGAATGGGGGTCCAGCAGACAATAAAGACTGCCACCACCACGAGGACAAGCCTGGTGATCCGACGGAGGTTGCGGTCTTTCTCTCGGGAGCCAGAAAGGAGTCGGACACTCTTTAAGCGCAGGATCATCAGAGTGTAGCAGATGATGATGATGATGACAGGGATCACAAAGGCAAATACAAAGACACAGATTTTCATGAAGAGGTCCCACCAAAAATAATCATCATCTGGAAACTGCAAGGAGCACTCAATGCCATCCATGTCTGCAAGAGGTGACCAAAAACAAACCAAAGCACAAAAAGAAAATTATTATCACTGTGGCTGCAAAGTATTTCAAATGTGAATTTTAATACTTTTGATCACAAAGGTCCAATTATAGTGAGATGGTATTACCTGGAGCAGACAGATTACCTAGTTACTAATAAAAACAATGTATATTAACCATCCTATCTATATGCACAGAAAAATGAACCCAGAAAGTTACAATTTATTGATAATATACCCTGAATTACAGAATAAATTAAATTAGCTATCAATATGAATTATCTAGTTGTGGAAACTGGTTTCACATTGATGATTTTCAGAACAGCTAAATTGTTCATTTATAGCATGAGCGCTTATTTGATTTGAATTTTTATTTATTAACACTTCTCCTAGGCTCAAGGTTCTGGCAATAAGAGCTATTAGTAATAAAAGAAAACTAAATATTGCAAACTTAGGCTTCTAATTTAATAAAAGCAAATTTGTCCTTGTAATTGTTTACAAGAAACCATTATGAAGGCCGGTAAAAATTTATATAAAATTTGTCAAACTTTGACCCAGGTACTGTGATTTAGTGGAACCAATAGTGACCCTTGATATTAAGGGCATTGCTGAAATACGAACAACTTCTGAAGGAGAAGAAGAAGGTGGAGGAGGAAAAGAAAAATTAGAAGAAGGAAGGGGAAAGATAAGAAGGATGAATATCATCATCCTCATCAAGCAAACTCATAAATCAACACATTCTTCATTTTTACCAACATTGACTACATAACAGGTAAAATAAATAATTTTATATGATTACATTTAAAAAACTGCTCTATTTGCTCTGCTTTCCTTTGATGGAAAATATTTTTTGGAATGATGTTAATATTAGAAAGAATAGACACCATGAGGAGAAGAGACCCAGGATAAGTACCTTTTACAATACTTTCACTGGGGATCTGCTCAGTCCCCAAGAACTCCCATTTACCCAATCATTAACCAGCCCAAATTTTTCCTTCTTGCCTCTGCATAGCCATCAAGCACAGAACAGGCATAACTCTGTCCTGATCCTTCCTATGGATAAATTAATCATGAGCAACACTGAGTGTAATTTTTATAATAAAACCATTTCCTTCTGGCATTGCAAAAATATGACTTAAAAAATTTTGCCATATGATTGTCTAGCCATTATGCTATATGCCTGAAACCAATACAAAATAATACTGAAAGTAAACTGTAATTAAAAATAAAAAGATAGCCCTGGCTGGTGGCTCAGTAAATTGGTGCCAGCCTACAAACCCAAGGGTCACTGGTTCAATTCCCCAGTCAGGGCACATGACCAGGTTTCAAGCCAGATCTTCAGCCAGGCCTGTAGCTGGAGATAAATGAAAGGCAACCACACATTGATGTTTTTCTCTCTTTCTTCCTCCCTCCCCTTCCCTTTTTTTTTTTTCCTAAAAATATGTACAATAAAAAATCTTTTTAAAAATACCATTTTGCAAAAGAAACATCTCAAAATATTACAGTGTTTGGTTTTGCAATAATGTTTGGGAAACCAAATTTGTATATGGTTTGGGTGTGGGCTATATATAAAATATTCAGGATTATTTTTCTTAAACATTTCTAATAAAAAGCAGTTACATTTTTTAAAATATATATTTTATTATTTGTTTTACGTGTCTGTTGAATCTGGCTCCCTTTAAGATAGGGAAAGTGTTTTTGTTTTTTCTGCTTAACTTTTCTGTATTCCAACATTTTCTCTTTCTTGCTATTGGCCTCAGCTTAAATGTCACTTCAAAGATATTTAAATAGAAGTCAATCCATGTGAATAGTCTTCTTCATTGCAAATTATATACTCATCCTACTTTTATCATTATATCATACCAGAAGCTAGACAGAAGCTCTTCTATGATAATGTGTTACCTTTCTTAATGTTTTGCTCTTCATCCAGAATGTGGGCTACTTTAGGATAGGTATTCAGACTGCCATATTCAATACTTAATCCCTACTACATATGGAGCAGAAACATTTGGTGCTTATGAAGAATAAATTATGAAATAAATGAACAAATGAATACCACATGGAAACTCTTAAACATATCAACTGACTACAGTAGTTATTATGAAGGAGTACCTGCTAAGATAAACAAAGCACCAGAAGGGCTGATGTTTAACTTGGATACATGTTTTTGACTCCAAGGCCAGCTTCCTCTTGAACAAATTGTCTTGCATGTAGTGGAAGCTCTAAAATATTTGGTGAATGGGAGAACTAATCAACTACAGCTACAGCTATAGCTACTTTTACCAGAATTTGAAAGACAATTATAGCATGGAAATATACTCCAGAAATGTCAATGAAGCTTAATTTATACCAAAAAAGACAAAGGAGAGTACTGAGGCAATCATCGAATAAACTCAAGTTCAACATATCATTTTTACGAAATGTTCTGTTTCAGAAAAAACAATGTATCTTCAGCATTAAGGATATATCTTTCTAAAAATAAATGGATAGGAAAAGATATGAGGTCTGTCTCAAAAGTATCAAGCCATTGTCAATATATTAAAACAGTTTGTGCCAGCCGATACTTTCAGGACAAACCTCATATTCTATGCAAAATGGTAAGCAAAATAAATGCAGGAGAAGCTATTCTTACATTAGAAAAAAATATATTTTAAGTTAAAAACTTTTGCAAGAGGCATTATATAATTATAAATGTTTTAATTCCTCAAGAGTATATTACAATTACAAATACATATGTCCCCAACATCAGAGCACCTGAACACATAAAGAAAATATTAATAGAACTGAAGGGCACCATAGGCAACAATACAACATAGTATGGGTCTTCTGCACTTTAAAAAATGAATAGACAATCCAGAATAGAATGATCAATAAGGAAACTGCAGATTTGAACACTATAAAAACAATGAACATAACAGATATATAAAAATTCCATTCCAGAGCAGCAGAACATATATTCTTCTCAAGCATACATGGGACATTATCCAGGATAGATCATATGTTAGACCACAAATTTAAGGAGATTGAAATCATATCAGTTATCTCTTTTGACCACATGAAAACCACATGATAAGAGAAATCAATAACCAGCAAAATATTGTATAATTCACACATATATGGTTAAGTGATCTTCAATAAGAGTGCCAAGAACACAAAGTAGGGAAAAATAGTCTCTTCAATAAATAGTGCTGGGAAAACTGAATAGCCACAAGCAAAAGAATGAAATTGGACCTTTATCTTATAACAGACCCATAATTCAACTCAAAATGGATTAAAAACCTAAATTTAAAACCTGAAACCATGAATCTCCTGATAGAAAACATGGGGGGAAAGCTACTTGCTATTGGTTCTGGTGGCAATTTTTTGAGATATGATACCAAATCACAAGCAACAATAACAACAACAACAACAACAAAAGTGAGATTACATCAAGCTAACGCAAAATGAAAAAAAAAAAAAAAAAAAAGCTTTTGCATAGAAAAGACACAGTCAACAAAATGAAAAGGCAACCTACCTATAGAGTGGGAGAAAATATTTGTAAATCATATATCTAACAAGGGGTTAATATCTAAAATATATAAGGAACTAATATAACTCCATAGCAGAAAAGTAAATAACCAAATTAAAAAAGAGGCAAAAAAACTAAATATTTCTCCAAAAATAACATAAATTTCCAAAAGGTATATAGAAATATGCTCAACATTGTTAATCACTGGGGAAATGCAAATCAAAACCACAAAGATGTAACACCTTATACATGTTAAAATGGCTTTTACTGAAAAAAATTACAAATGTTGGTGAGAATATGGAGAAATGAAAACATGTCACATTTTCACTATTAATGGAAATGTAAATTGGTGCAGTAATTTTAAGAAAATAATATGGAGTTTTCTCAAGAAAGTGAAAATAAAACTACCATGATCTAGTGATGCCACTTCTGAATATTTATCCAAAGAAACTGAAATCAGGATTTCAAAAGATACCTTTGTTTTTATGTTCATTGCTGCATTATTCACAATAGCTAACATATGGAAACAACATAAATATCCATCCATGGATGGATAAATACAAATTATATATAAAAATTATATATATAATTATATATTATTAAAATTATATATATATATAAAATTAAATATTATTCAGCCTTAGAAAAGAAGAAAATTCTGTCATTTACAACTGCATGGTCTGATGCACATTATGCTAAGTGAAATAAGCCAGATACAGAAAGACATACTGTATGAGCTCACTTATATGTGGAATATGAAATAGTCAAATTCATAGGGGCTGAGAGTAGAATGATGGCTTCCAGGGGCTGGGTGGGGTGAAGGGAAAATGAGAGGTGATAGTCAAAGTTTCATTTATGCAAGTAATAAATAAGTCCTGGAGATTTATTCTGCAGCATAGACCCTATAACTAATAGCACTGTACTGGAGACTTAAAATTTGCTAAGAGGGCAGATCTTATGGTAAATATTCTTAACACACACACAAAAGTGATAATAAAAAAGGGCAGGAGGAAACTTTGGAAGGTGACAGATATGTCTATTGTCTTGATGGGTGATTATTTTGTAGGTATGTAGTTATCCTCAGACTTGTTGAGTTGTATACATTAAGTAGGCAGAGCTTTTTACATGCCAATAATACCATAATAGTCTCTTTAGAAAGTATTTCTTTTCCTTTTATATTAATATTAAAGGGTTATAACTTGTTTTGCACATGTTTTGGTGCTTCATTGCTGTCATAAATATAGTTAGCTCTAATATCTAAACTAAAGCCTTCCTGGTGTATATTTTTTAAAGAACAATTCTGTTTCTAGCAATAATAATAATAATAATAAACAAGCAGGTTATAAATTCCCAGAACAAATAGTACACATATAACATATAAATGCAATTTAAAATGTTGCATTTAATATCAAGTCCATAAAATAAAAATTTTATTTTATATAAGACTGCCTCTATATTGAATGAAAACCTCATAGATATTGATAAACACAGCAATTAGGCAGGACCTGTTCATTTATGATGACAGATAATGATGCTTGCAGCTGCCATTTTTCAAGTGCTCACTGGGCCCCAGGCACAGCTTTATCAGCTTTCCACACGTTAGGTCTAGGAGACAGGCCTTATTATTAGCCCCATTTTCAGATGAGGAAATTGGGACATAGAGGTCTAAGTAATGTCTCCAAAGTGACACTAACCATATGGTGAAAGCATGATTTAAGCACAGGTAGTTTGCTCCCAGAATCTGTACCCTTAACCAAAAAGAATACTGTGAACTCAGAAGCAGCCTTAACCAAGATTTCTTGTCCATGTGGATATGTTCTAATGCAATTAAGGACTGATTCATATCCAGCAAGTACTCTCCACAAACAACATTGTGAACTACTAACATCATCCAGCTCTGACTTGGCATATAGAAATTATCTAAACCTTTCTCTTGGTCATTCAAGAGTCTTGACATGCAGTGTGGTGCAACACTCCAAAATGCTCACACTTTGTGGTCTGGAGACAGTTTCTCATTACATGAACAAAATCTGCTTCAGGAAATAAAGAAAACTGGAACCCTCCCACAAAACTGCCTTAATTTTCCCCCATTTGTTACTCTATTTGCTGCACAAATTAATCATCTGGTGGACCTTTTCTTCCATTCCGCACATACACATTCATCTACAGCAACTCTTACCTGAAAAATCCACATCTATCTCTGTTTCCTCTTTCAAAACAAATCAACAAACAAGGACTGGTGAGGATGAGGAGAAAAGGGAAACCTAGTGCACTGTTTGTGTAAATGAAGACTGGTACAACCACTGCATCAAAAAACTAAAAATTGAACTGCCTTTTGGTCCAGTGTCCCCACTGCTGGGACATCTGAAACATCAATTCAATAGAACCTATTGGCCCCAATGTGCATAGCAACATTATTTACAAGTGCTGGAAACAGCCTCAGTGCCCATCAGTGGATGAATGGATCAAAAACTGTGGTACATTACATGATGGAATACTATGCAGTGGAACAAAAGAAGGAACTACTACACTTTGTGACTGCATGGATGAAACTGGAGAATATTATGCTAAGTGAAATAAGCCAGGTGGTGAAAGACAAATACTATATGATTTCACCTATAAGTAGAACCTAATAAATAAAACAATGAGCAAACAGAGACATGGAAATGAGGAACAAACTGATAGTAGCCAGAGGGGTGGAGTGAGGGGGATAATGGAGGAAAGAAGGAAAGGGTCTAGTCAAGGAACAAGTATAGGACCCATGGACATGGACAATAGAGTGGGGATTGACTGTGAGAGTTGGGGAGGGTGGAGCAGGAAAGAGCAACGGAGTGGGGGTGGGAAATTGGGACAAATGTAATTGAACAGCAATAAAATAAAATAAAATAAAAGATGCTGGCCTGCGAACCCAAAGTCGCTGGTTCGATTCCCAGCCAGGGCAACATAACCAGGATGCAAGCCAGGTCTCCAGCCAGGTCCTTAGCTGGAGGCAGGTGAAAGGCAACCATACATTGACATCTCTGTCCCTATCTGCATCTCTCCCTACACCTCTCTCCCCTACCCTCCCTCTGAAAAATAATAAATAAAATCTCTTTTAAAAATGGGAAAAAATATATATAATTGATGTCCATTTCTTCTAGTATGTCATTTTCTGACAATGATTAGAAGAATATAATGGTTAAGTCTACAAGTATAACATAAAATATAAAAAGCAGTTCTTTATTTGCTCTGGAGAAGGTCATCCATGTTCTTTTTTTATTCTTTAGCCTATTCTCTCAACCTCATAATATATATGCAGGAACTCCTCTTAAATCCAAGTTATTATGCATAACACCTAAGGCTCAGAGTTTCTTGAAATTTTATTTCCATTTGTTATGTGTCTGAAGGAACAAAATCCTATATGTAATTAATCATGTTTAAAAAAAAAAAACAAAAACTCTTCTCTGATAAAGTTTGGCATTTCTTAAAATTTACCAAGTATTATAGGTAAACACCTGAGTAACTACACTAGAAATTCATTTTATAGTTTCAGGAGAACAAAATTATGCTCCATTAAAAACAAAACAAAACAAAACGTGTGTGCCATGCAAGATAAGCTATACTTTTAGAATCTGCCCTTTCACTCTGACCTGGAAAGTCCCTGCTGCACACTTTCAATTATCTGCACTCACAGGTATCATGAGCCTCCCTAATACAATGAAGCATTCAGACAATTGCTAAGACAGTAAATAACATTAATAAAGCCTAAAATGATTGTTCCACTCCCTTTTTTTCCAGCAGTTTCTAAGACCAAATATATTTTTACTCTTCTATCTTTTACTAGTAAATCAAAATTCTTTGGCTGCAGATCAGGGTCAGCCTGGGTACAGTTTAACAGTTGTGATACCCAGGCTCTACCTTGGATCAGTTAAACCAGTCCCTCCATGGTAGAACCCAGGCAGCAGTATTTTTTAAAGTACCCAGATGGTTCCCATGGGCATCCCAGGATGAGAACCACTATCCTAGAAATACATGAAAGCCATCAAATATCTTGTTGGCATGGGGTAAGAAAGAACTAATATGTCCAAAATTTAATGGTGTAGTCATCTGAATTACTATCCAGGTGTGAACAGCTACATAACAGCCAAATGTAGCTGTTATGATAGTGGTGTGGAGATTAACTCTGAAGGAGAAGAAAGAGCAATATGTCTCTAATGATACAGGGACTTTTGTGGGGAGAAAACAAGAGGAGTGAGGACATGTTTCTCAGAATTGTGGGAATACAATGGAACTTTACTTCAAAAATCCACATGCTGCTAGCATTTCTGAAATAGGGGAGAGGTTGGGTTCTGTATTCAGGAAATGTCATTATCTCATCTTCTGTTTAAATGTGGAAAGGAACACAAAATTGTTTTATTTCTCATCTTCCATAAATTTAGTCATTATATTTCCCTTGGCATCGGGCTTTTCCTGTAGATGTGTGTCCTAATCACTCCCAAATTAAAAGCCTGTTTCATTTAAAGTTGTATTTTTAAAAATGAAATGAAAATGCCTGCCCTTACCTTCTCTGACTTTGGTTCCTCCAAGAACAATTGCAGATATGCCAACGGATGAAGACAGGAGCCAAATACAGATATTGATGATCTTTGCCTTCAGAGGTGTGCGAAAGTCCAATGCCTTGATAGGGTGACACACGGCAATATATCGGTCCACACTCATCATAGTCAAGGTGAATATGCTGGTAAACATGTTATAGTAATCAATGGAAATTACTATCTTGCACAGCACATCCCCAAATGGCCAGGAATTCATCAGATAGACTGTGCTCTGGAAGGGCATGGTGGTAGTAACTAAAGCATCTGCCAATGCCAGGTTAAATATATAAATGTTGGTTGCTGTCTTCATCTTAGTGTATCTAAAAGACAAAAAAATGAGATCATTTCCCTCCATCTTCATGTCAAAACCATGAGATTAATGTGCTTGTGAAAACCTCTGGATTACTAAATTTGTTTTTTATTTATGTACTCTTTACATTCTTATTGAGTGTCTAATATTAGTAGAAGAACTTTTCTATACTTCAGGGGTAGTATAAAAATGAGTAAAAATTTCTGACTAAAGCTTTTGTTGTAATGCACTGTATCAAATGTATTCAAATGAAAAATGAACAGATAAAGAAAATCGTGTAGATACATAGATGAATTTATATAGTTTATATCTGTTCAACAGACTTGCATATAATAGAGGTATTTTTACTTTCACTGGCTAGCTTACATATACATAAGTTTGTTGATTTGTTTGCTGCTGTGCACTGGTTTTTCATTTTCAAAGCATAACGTAAACAAAGCAGGCTGAGTTCTTCCCATTTACATGTCACAGCACTAATGTAATCTGGTACAATAAATAAGGAAGAATTCTATTTTTCTTTACTTCCTTTTTGAGTGAGTTATCAAGCACACAATTTGCTTCATCTTCCAAATGAGGAGAGAGTAATTTCCAAGGCAGGTAAGAAAGATTGCCTTTAAGCTCAAATTATTCTTTTTGTTACAACATGAAGTTTAGAACAATTTCATTTTCAACTAAAACCAAATTAAGATAATCCTTTTACTTGGAATGTTTCCTCGGGGATCTATAGAGCATGAAATGTTCCAAACTATTTCATCAGGTTTTCAGAGGCCAAATGCTAACTAACACATGTTAAGAAAATCCATATATTAATAACTTTTTACACACTTCAGATTTGTAGACAGTCATAGTTAATTCAGCCATGCCTTATGAACCTCCAAGGAGCCAGGCTTCCTCAATGTTACGGTTATGACTTTTACTTAAAGTCATTTAAAAGCATCTATCTTATTTTATTTTAAGATTTTATTTATTATTTCTAGAAAGAGGGGAAGGGAAAGAGGCAGAGAGGGAAAGAAACATCAATGTATGGTTGCTTTTCACCTGCCTCCAGCCACAGACCTGGCTGGAAACCTGGCTTGCAACCTGATTATGTGCCCTGGCTGGGGAATTGAACCAGCAACCTTTGGGTTCGCAGGCCGGCACCTTATCCACTGTGCTACCAGCCAGGGCTAGCATCTATCTTATAAAAAAACACTTCTGCTTTGGGTTTAAAAATCACTACCAATGGTATTCATTGATCACTGTATTGGTGTCATTCAAGACATAAATTTTCACACGAAACTTCTTTTACCATGAGATGATAGAACAGCCTTGGCTCCCCTTGGAAACATAGTGGTCTAATATGAAGTCAGATAATCCTGAGTCTGAACTCAGTATAAGCCTTTTCTGAGTTTTAGTTATTGTTAAATAAGGCTAGTAAAACCTAACTGGCAACACATGACATAAAGGTACTGGATGGCTAGACTCAAAATATCTGACTCATAGGATCACAATCACTCTCAGTTTTCCAATGCCCTCAACCTCCTACTCTTTCCTTTCTCTCTTCTTTTCTTATTAGGAGAGGTATTTGTTTATACTTAAATGAAGGCATTATAAGGATTGGTACCAGAGACAGTATCTTTTGATATTTATTTTGATGCTATTTACTAAACAGTGATTTAATCTGGAAACTGAGGAGTTTATTTAAATACATGATTTGCCTTACATTTTTTAGTCAAATATTTTTAATGACCTAAGCTTTGGAAAGTGATTAAATGTACAAGGCCAATGCTCAGAGCATAGGTTTCATAAAGGCATAGATAACAAAGCAAGTACATTCACTGAGGCAGAGCCAAATATTTTTAGTGAGCGAGACTGAATTGTTATCTGCTCAATTGCTGGCTTCTTAAAAATATATGTAGTTTAATGCCCTGGCTGATGTGGCTCAGTGGATTGGTACCAGCCTGCAAACCCAAAGGCCTCTGGTTCAATTCCCAGCCAGGGCACATAACCAGGTTGCCAGCCAGGTCTCCAGCCAGGTCCTTAGCTGGAGGCAGGTGAAAAGCATTAATACTTCTCTTCCTTTCTTCCTTCCTCTCTGCCCTTCTTTCTGAAAATAATGAATAAAATCTTACATATATATATATATATATATATATATATATATATATATATATATATATTAGCAAATATTTTAACAGGCAATATTATTGACTTCTATTCTCACATTGTTTACCTGATATTCTCTCCTTTCTTTGTGAAGTTGGGCTGAGCTTCTCTGCCTTACACTATTGGTAGATCTCAGTTCTAGTCATCTTTCCTTCCAACTGGTCACTAAAAGTCCTGAGCTGGTTTCCCAATTATAAAATGGGCAATAGAATGTCTATTTCATAAAGTTCCTGAAATAATTAGTAGCATGAACATAATCTAGAGAATGTCTAATTTACTTCATGTTCCCCCACTCATCTTTCCTCTCTTATATGGGTAGAAGCCACCAGTTACCACCAGAAGCAGAGGGGAATATAAGTTCTAGTTATAGGGTGTCAGGTTGTATTTACCTGATTTATTTTAAATAAAAGATATGAGTAAAAATGATGCCCAGAACTTTATAGTTAGAAATAACAAGTATAGAATGATATATAATTTTAAAATACAATATACATCTTAAGTAATCATAAAATGTTGAGTGACAACTTGCTCACAGCTTGTCAAAAATACTTATAACACATGGATGTATGAAATTGCTAAAGAACTTATAAAGAATTCAAATCCTGTCATCAGATCTCAGATCATAAGAAGCAGAGCAGAGCAGAGTTATAAAGAGCAAGGCAGGAATTCAAACCCAGAGGTTTGTTCCCAGCTCCTGCAGCCTAACTCCCCAGCACTGTATATAATATATTGTATAAAAATCAATACTTTGACTTCCATGTATCCTATTTATTTCTCACAACACTGTCCTTCAAGTTTACTCTAGAGAGTTATGTCTCTACCCCAATTTATCTGAAGCAAGTTAGATTCCAGTAAGTAATTTGTCTAGTGGTTGCACAGGCAGGAGTTCAATGGGAGAATCTGGAAGGGGCAGGAGTGCAAGACTCCTCTCCCTCATTTCTGCAAGACATATGCCTATCACTCTACAATGCTGGAGAGAGAGAACTAAGTGGGTATAATTAAAAGTAACAAATAAACAATGCATTCAACAAATATTTATTACAGTCTTTTACATACCATACTGGACTGAATCCTATGAATACATTATAAAACAAAACTATTAACCTCAACAAGAGTCTGGTTGAGCTGTTGGGTATTGATTATATTTAACAAATGAAACAGTAGTTGCTCCTCCTGGTCACCGTATGCTCACCAGGGGGAAAAGCAAGTAAGCTGCCTTATTATCATAAGATAAAAAAATTAGTTTCCATTTCATCTACACTGTTCTACAAAAATTCACAAGTATTTCTAGTAAAATAGCACCATGTGGGTGGGCAGTTGGGGCATATGTGTGGAAGCTGGAGGTGGGCTGGCAGCAAGTGGTTGCACTTTTTAACACATACACAACAGGAACATATGGCACTAAAAGAGCAAAGTCTGTGGGCTGTCCACACTGAACTTGACAATGTTCACCAGAAGGGGGGGTGGGGGGTGGAGCAGGCCAAAAAAAAAAGGGTCAGCTGGGGAACTGCGAGTGCCAGCCATAAGACAACATGCAGAGGTGTCCTCTAGGAGTTAAAAATGTTCCCCATGATGCCTTAAATCAAGGCCTTGCTAGTGTAGTTCTTCTTATAGAGAATTTAGGCATGACTTTTAAATTGGCAACCATATACACTTGTGTGTTGGCCAAGGGACTAAAGCTATCTGCTGAGCCATCAGGAACCACTGTCACCAGGCAGGATTTCTGAGTAAGTGTGACACTTACCACCCAAGAAATGAGGCCCCTGTGGGAGGAATGTTGAACTTGCTATTGAGGTGTATTGCCCAAGTGATTTTTATTAAATTAAATAGTGATTCATTAATCAGAAACTCCTTGCTACTTTTATGACAGCATGATAAATCCATAATCTTGTTGGCCAAGCACCAATTAGCATGGAACTTGGTACTTGGTAATTGCTCAGTAAATGCCAGCCCCTTTTATCATCATTGCTACTTCTGCTGTTCTTGTTATTATTGTTAATGTTATCATTAGTTATCTGCTATTGTCCTAATAAACTGTATCACAATCCCATAAGATACCAATGGTCTCATTTTCTCTGAAAATGATTTTCAGGGGTTCTAAGTGTCCATATCTATAAGTAAAGAAATTCAGGACTGTCATTCTAAACCTTCTTAAGGAGTCAGACATTTTATCAGAGAAATAAGGTGATTCTGAGAAATCTGCCACCTCCGTCAGCTAAAAATTGAAAAACATTCTGATTAGTGTGGTCACATATGCATCTTAAGGGTAGACAATATTTGACTTGAGTAAACAGGGCATAACCCAGAGGGTAATGCTGATTTAAACATTAGCATACTGTCCCTCTACATTATGATGTTTTAGTTTTTCCAAAGGCAGTACCTACTTTTTTCAGGTGAGAAAACTGAGTAAAGAGGAAGTGACTTGCCTGAAACCATAAATTCATGAGACAGTGGGAAGTAAAATCTGAGTCTTTTGAGTACCCAACAAGCTACAGGTCCAACATAATGAAAACAACAAACACCTACAAGTCAACCTTTAACTTGCAATGCTAGAGCTGCACTAGGAATCTGACAACCTCCAAAAACCAAAATCAGTAGGAAGAAAGTTCTGCAGCACCTAAGAAATGCAATCCTTTAACCAACAGTGGAAGGCTAGCACAGTGAGAGAGAAGATTTGTACTTTTCTACACGGCATTGCGAATAAGCATGATTTATGCACTTTCCTGGCCATGTTTTTCAGATACATAACTATCTAGATTTTATGTTTAAAATGATCAGAAATCATGATGACTGTATTGATGTGAACTCTCAGAAAATTAATTTGAAAATATAACGAGTCTGCTTGATTAAATCCTGCAGATACCTTCATTTTATCTGGATGAAATTAATTTTCTATCTGTCCTTTTGGGCTATTTGCTATTAAAATTATGATTCTTTCCTAAAGGAAAATGAATTATTTATTTTAGGGAAAAAAAAAGAAAGAAATTCAGTCATTTTTTTCTCTCCAATGATCTTTGAACTTGCCGCGATCTGTGCAGTATTCTAAAGGGGTCATATTACTATAGGCATCAGGCCATTTCATTTCCCTAGAATTATTCTCTTATGCAAAAAGTAAAAGGTACAAAGAGAACTGAGGATAAGTGGAGTGTGTCCCTGAGTCTCACAACTATGGAGATTGCAGTCACCAGGCCGGTTGTGACACAGCCAAAATGACGGACATGTATCGCATCACGCCCCCTGGAGAGTGGTGGTGGGGAGAATGGAAGAAGGGGAATTTCAAAAGAATTATTTCTCAGGAATAGTGTACTGCTAAGGCCTAAGAGATAAACCAAGGGCATAGTTTTAGACATGACCCCAGGAGGGAAAAGCTCCAAGAGCTATTATATAAGCATCTCTACACAAGACTGCATCAACTTTAAATGCTACAACAGGGAAGGGTGGCTTCATGGACTCTGGGAATCTGGCCAATTCTCACAGGCTAAGGGCTCACCAGGTATTCCTTGTCATGCAGAGAGCACTTTTATAATGCTTCATACAATTATTGTTAATAAAATCTGTCAAAGCTGGGAGACAGGGTCGGTCCTCTGAAGTATCACCCGTGGAGTGGACGCACTGCCTGAGACCCTTGGTGTTCCCATCGGGACTCCGGCTCAAAAAGGCTGCAAACCAGGGTTTCCCAGGTGCAGCTCAGTGACTTCAGTTGCTAACAGCTCAGTTGGTGATGCATTACCCCTGAAATTCCCTTCTGCCTTAACCTGCGTTTTACTATTGATTTATACTCTTCCCCTAATAAAGCAGTTCACTATTAATTTATACTTTTTCCCAATAAAGTATTGTTTTCTTTATCATCATCCAGTCTCTGTACTTTTGTTTTATGAATCCCTTTCAGTGGTGCTGTGCACTACAAATAGCCAGCATCCTAGTCTGCAATGAGGGCCCTGACTTCCAGAACCATGTTCAAATGCATTCAATTGTGTATGCCATGTGCTTACAATGGTCAGTAACAGCTGGTGGAAAACTACCGATCTCAAGACTGAAGTGTTGTTTCCCAGCAAACTGCTATCTGGATAGGTATGTAAATATCTTACTTTTTTTTTTTTTTTCATTTTTATGCAGAAAACTGAGTTCTTGATAAAATTTCTTAGTTCTTATAAGCTTTGGAATGACAGTCCTGAATTCCTTTACTTGTTAGATATGGGCTTTTGAGAACCCCTGAGAATCATCTTCAGAAAAAGCAGAGGCATTGGCATCTTTTGGGATTGTGACACAGGCTAGTAGGGCTGTAGTAGATAAGTGGTAAGGGGGAAACAGGTGGGGGAGGGGGGAGGCAGAGGCAAGAAAGGGGAGCAATTTAGACAAGAGTCTAGTATAAAGGAAACATGGACATGGACAACAGGTGGGATTGACTTTGGGGGGAATGGGTGGGTGGGGAGGGGGACAAAGGGGAGCAAAATGGGGATGGATGTAATACAACAATAATAAAATTAAAAAAAGATAATTGATAATAACATTAACAATAATAAGAACACCAGGAGCAGCAATGATGACAAAAAGGGCTAGCTTTTACTGAGCAATTATCAAGTACCAAGTTCCATACTAGGATAGGTAATAGGTTGCTGACACAGAAGACCCCTCCTGCTCTATTATCTATCAGAGGAAGGGAGCCCTTCACTAAGTGAAAAAAAAAAAAAATCATAAAGAGTAGTTTCAAGTTTTGTTGTGAAATTGAGAGTTAATAAAGAGTTAATGAGCACAATAGGAGCTCAGAAAAGTGTTCCTTTTGTTATAGCTGATCTCTAAATGATCATAACTCTAGCCATTCTTAATCTGATGGTTTCCTTACCCATCTGTAGACCAAGTCTTTCAGAATCTCTCTATTTATCATATTTCATGTTTTTGTCTTTCATGTAAATTCCTTATTTATTGACTTGAGAGAGAGAAAAAGGAAGAGGGAGATTTGTTGTTTGATTTATGCATTCATCGGATGCTTCTCATATGCACCCTGACAAGGATCAAACCCCCAACCTTGGTAATCAGTGTATTAGAATGATCCTCTGAACTACTGTCCAGGCTCATTTAAATTCTGACTTACTTGATCAGCAAGCCTTTTGTGATATTATTCCCACTCCTAAAATCTATTCTTCTTACGTAAATTTTCCTTATCTAAGTCAGAAGCCAGCACCTCCTTCAAAGAAAGAAACAAAAAGATCTATTGGTTAATTTTCTGTTGAGGAATAAATAAATATTATTCTGAAACTATCTTGTGTTAATACAGTTCTAAACCTATCTGGCAGCAGCCATAAAATTTTAGGATTTTAGCTGAGCGCTGAGCCTCCCAGGGTGACAGTTGAGTGTATTCATAAATTAATATGAGAAGAAGGAGGTGCCAACTGCATAGTCCACATAAAGATACTGTTGCTCAGAAGATAAGGCTGAATGATTAATGGAGAGGATCTATCATCTTCCAGAAAGAAATAAGTTCCTCCTGGAATTAACTCTAAGACAGGCACCAGGAAAAACTGCCATCTTGTAAAGTCAACATAATCAAAAAGCAATCATAGGGAATACAATTTTGCCTGAAGTCTGTCAGAGTTTAGGGGCTCTATAATGATCACCAAATTAATTTTCTTTTCCGTTTTTTTTTTTTTTTTTTTTTTTTTTTTTATGGAGGGGGACTGTTTAGTCTTTCATCCCTAAAACAGTTCCACAAGGATCTAGGCTTCATCTAGGATCACATGTCCCACAGAAGAGAAAATAATTCCATTTAGTTAATCCACATAAACATTTACAATCAAATCCATTATCTTTTTAGAGCTTGTCCAATGATAAAAATTACTTTGAGAAATGCAAGATAGGTTCTTTTTGTAAACAATTTTTGAAGTTATTCTTGCTTTTGAGGAAATGTTTAATGTTGATTCCAAGGGAAAATTCAAGATAAACTAGAAAAATAATGTAAAAGAAAGCCTAAGTTAAAACTAATGTTAGATCATAGGGAGCCGCACATGGCTAATTATACTAACACACCTCTGTCTTTTCTCTAATGCCTCCCTAAGTGCAGTTTGGCAATATTATCTAACGTAGGCTATGTTGACATTTGAGAGAATATGGAATATGTGTACACATAAACTGCAATGATTATAATGAGCATTCAAGGAGTAGGAATAAAACAGCTGGGAAGGAAAAGAGGCAGGCACTGTAGTGGACATGGGTTATCCATTCCTTCCAACTTCCCCAAATTGGTTACAGCCACACAGTTCTGGTATGACTGGCTCAAGTTCAACCATGAAGTAAAAGTAATTATAATGATTATTGAAGCTTGAGGAGAGTGGTTTCTTAAGTAGAACAGGAAGGAAATAGGCAGTTTTTATAGCTAAATTGTATCCTCAACCTCCAAATTCATGTGTTCAAGCCCTAACCTTCAGTCCTCAGAATGTGACTTTATTGGGATGTAGAGCTTTCAAAAAGTAAAATCAAGAAAAAATGGGGTCTTAAGATGTGCCCCAATCCAGTATGACTGTCATCCTTACAAGAAGGAGAGATTAGGACATAGACACACACAGAAGGAAGACCAGGTGAACATAGAGGGAGAAAGTAGCCATTTGAAAGCCAAGAAGAAAAGCTTCAGAAGAAACCAGTCCTGCTCACACCTTGATCTTGGACTTCTAGCCTCCAATTGTACAAAAAATAATTATCTGTTGTTTAAGCCACGTAGTTTGTCATACTTTGTTATAAAAGTCCTTGCAAATTAATACAGCAAAATTCTCTAGACACCTGAGGTGCTTGCAAGATAATTATATAAAGCCATCCAGAAAGAAAGGGGTCAACTGAGTCTGCTGCTAGGTATGAGTACCTGGGAAAGAGACTCACAGGTTTAAGATTGGTCAGGATTCCCCTGAATGTGATGGCAGAGAAATGGATGATACCATTGAGAGTGTGACAGTCAGTTTGGTGTGCCATCTTAGCCAGACTACTGTCCCCAAATATTTAGTTAAACAGTTGCTACAAAGGTGTTATGTAGGTGTGGTTAGAATCCATAATCAGTTGACTTTAAACATCAGACATTATCTTAGATAATCTGGTGGACCTGATCCAAACAGTTGAAAGGCCTAAAGAATTGAGCTGAGGCTTTCCTAAGAATGACAAAATTCGACCTAGGGATGGCAACCTGCCTTCCTTTCTTAATACCTTTCCTCTAGGCTCCAGACTTGCTTAGCCAGCCCCACAACCATGCAAGTCAAGTCCTTGCAACAAATCTCTTATCATGTACATCCCTGACTGGTTATGCCTCTCTAGTGAAAATCTGTATGTCAAGTGAGAACCAAAGAGAGCTAAGAAAACCCTGGAAATATGACCATTTAAGAAACATTGGAGGAAGAGTCTATGATGGAGACTGAAAAGAAACCTAAGGGACATGGAAGGAAGTCAAGAGAGGATGCTGTCAGAGAAAGTGAGCAATGTCAGATTGGTCAAGCATGCCAAATCTCCCTAGAAGTCAAGTGATGACCAGCCTAACATGAGCCTCTGAAATGTGAGTGCTATTATTTTGGTGAAGAAGTGTCAGGGAGAGAAACTAAGTACACTGAGCTGAGGAATAGGCAGAGACAAGGATATGAAGAGGAGTGATTATTCCTCCAATAAGTGGATCTATGATAGATGAGAAGATGAAAAAACATTAGCTAAGGGAACTCCACTCCCCCCAAAAAAAGGAAATTTCATTGTATTGATTATTTCTAAGAGGAGAGCTACTTGAGTATGCCCAAATTCTTAAAAGAAAAATGGAGTGGAAAGAAAGAGATTATGGATAAAATAGAAAGAAGATAACTGAGATGGTAAAAATGACAGGAAAGCAGGAGGTGATGAGGTTCATGCACAGGAACAGGGATTTGCCTTTGACTGAAATGAAAGGGGCTGAGGGGAGGGTGGCTGCTGATGAATGAAGGTAAGAGGAGGCATGTTCCCAGCAGTTAGATGCTGGTATCACAGTGAACTACTGGATAAGAATGCTCACTGAATGATTATGAGGAGAATATGGTCAAATAGAGGGCTTGTGAATTCCTATCTATTAAATTTTTAAATGGGAAATGGTAAAAAGAAATGGTTCCTCCTGGGAAATAGGAGGTACAGAAAGACTAGGTAGAACTTGGGTCAGATACCCTTGAAGGCAGAGATGTTGCCCTGACAAAAGATAAAATTGAATTTATTTGGCAGCATTCAGTTAGTTGGGTATAGGAACAAGGAAGATAGGTTACTGGCTTGATCCAGGATTAAAGTTTGGTGGAAGACAGCGGCAAAAGGGCAAAAAAAGCAAGGTAGTTGAGTATACTATCAAGAGAGCTGAAATTATGGCACACAGGGCCTAGACTAGGTAAGAAAAGAAGAAATGGTCTGGGAGAAAATGAACGACTACCAGGTAAGGACGAATCCCAATGTCTGCAGAAGTGGTTTAGTGGAAAGTGAATAGCAAAATGGATCAAAGCTCATGATCTGGGGTGAGAATTCTAGAAACATTCTAACTCCACAAGTTAAAAAAGATGTGTCCTTAGTTTATTTAATCTTTGCCTTAGTTTCATCATCTGCTAGATGTTCATGGTAGTATACCTATGCATGGAAGATTAAATAAAATGATTCATACAATGTAGGCAATTTTGCTAGCCTGACATATATTAAGTGTTCATTAAAATTTAATTACTTTTTGCTAAGGGAGGAGACAACTGTCTGTGTGGGAACTTGTAAGAAGAGTGGAAGAATAGATGTTTAAAATGTTAAAGGTGGGGCCACCTGGCAAGTTCCAAAGTATAGGCAGGGCTGGAGGTGAAGAGCATGGGGTTTGGATCCTCACTGTCACCCTTGGGCGCACAGTGTTGGTAGGACCCAAGGACATAGATCAAAGGCTGAGAAAGAACTTCCCATCCGAGGGCCACAAACCCTCAATGGAGGGAGAAGAAGCTGAAATCCACAAATGTTATGGTTTTAACAGTGAAAATTTTAATATTAAGGAATCAGAGCAGGAGTACACATTAAATGATGAAAACAATTGAAACCTTAATTTGTAACATGGATCAGAAAAGAGTCAAAGCTTTTCCTACAACCTTAACTTTCTCTCCACATCAAAGCTGGCCATACCAGACTGGCACATGCCCTGCCATCTGAGCATCCAAGTTCCATCTCCAGAATGAGTTCCTAAGTGACTGAACTACACCAGCATCCTTTGCATGTATATGAAAGTAATGTTCTTTTCGAAAGTGGGCCTTCATCTTTGCAGGCAATGTTGCTCAGCCCTCAACATCAATTATAAAAGTTGCATTTGAATCCACCCTTGGGTTCTGCTCTCAGTACTCATGAGCATCCTAGAGCCTTCCTGATGCCACACTCTCCAATCTTCAGACCCCTCTTCACCCAACCCAATTAAACCTGAATCCTCCAACTTTTCTTCTGAAGTTGTATTTTTCAATTCTTTGACCACATATCAATCTGAACAAATTCTAAATACTTCATAATCTGCTTAGTTTAGGTTTAAGAGAACTATCATTTTAATAGGTTAGAAGTTCAGGATGACAGTATAACTCTTCAGTTTTTATTTATTATCAAATTTAATCTCCAAGTAGTTGAGAATAAGGTGGGAGGATCAATGAAGTTGTTATGTAAACTCACTTCTTTTGTATTTTTAGCTGAATTTATCCCCTTTTAACAAATTTAGTTCTGGATATAGTGTGTGTGTGTTTTCTTTTCTTTCTTTCTTTCTTTCTTTCTTTCTTTCTTTCTTTCTTTCTTTCTTTCTTTCTTTCTTTTCTGACATGTCTAATGTTCCCTACTATCTTTATACATATTTTAGGATTTTTCATTATTTTTAATCCCAGTCTGCAGAGCCTTATTTATTTGTTTATTTATTTATTGATTGATTTTGCAGGCCTTATTTAAAAAAAATAACCCTACCTGGTGGCACAGTGGACAAGGTGCCAGCCTGTGAACCCAAATGTCGCTGGTTCAATTCCCAGCCAGGACACATAACCAGGTTGCAAGCCAGGTCTCCAGCCAGGTCCATAGCTGGAGGCAGGTGAA
This sequence comes from Noctilio leporinus, assembly GCA_004026585.1. Classification (NCBI taxonomy): domain Eukaryota; kingdom Metazoa; phylum Chordata; class Mammalia; order Chiroptera; family Noctilionidae; genus Noctilio; species Noctilio leporinus. Next base: position 30,046 of record PVIW01009799.1, read on the forward strand.
AGGCAACCATACATTGATGTCTCTCTTCCTCTCTGCCTCTACCCCTTCCTCTCTCTCTAAAAATAATAAATAAAATTGTTAAAAAATAATAAAAAATAAAACTGTAGAGCAGCTCAGGAGCTCTTCTCAAGCAAAAACTTCTGGTGTTCATTCCAATGACAAAAAGCTGTATCTGTTTTATTTAAGCACTTAAATAGACTTGTTTTTTTTTTTCACATTCTCTCTTTGTGTAACAATATTTTATTACAAAACAATAGCTTCTGTACCATAGATCCACTAAAATTTTAATTACAATATAGAATACCACTATCTTTTCTTTTCTTCCAGTTTCAGCCCTAAAATTACTAATGACTTGGAAAAACAATTTGCTTTTAAAATACACTCCCCCTTCCATACCCTGTACTCATCACTGATAAAATTCTTGTAAAATCTAATATGCTATTATGGAAACCAAGGGTCCCAAGATATAGACACTAATTGTAGGTAAAATGAGCTTTATAATGTATTTGGAGGTTTAAATGATGGTTTTTAATTCCACAGCATGGGTGAGGATAAAAAGCACAAGCCAAAAGGAAAAAGATAAAAAGCATTTGTATGACAATGATTTCCCAAGAGAATCAGATTCCTGCTATTGTAGATACTGTTCTTAAAGTTCATAATAAAATTAAAAGCCTGCTTTAAAACTAAGGTCAGGCTAAAAGAAAAGAAATTAATTCCTCACCCTTTCAATGCCTCTAAACAGAGTGACTTGCCTACTTTTATTTCACAGGAACGTTTAATTCTCACAGGTCCATCTCCAGAGTATTAAGTCTCCCAGAAAGTGAAATACATACATATCAAAGGGCAACCAGAACAAAGTTTGGATTTTTCCCCCTTTTTCCTTGTTGAAAGAGGCCAAATTAAGAAACACTTTACTTACCAGAAAATTAGCATTATATGAATAGCTGGATATATATTATTGGAAGTTGAATTCAACATAATTCCACTGAAGAACAATATTATAAAAACTTTGCTTTCTCATGGTGGGAAATTAAAAATAAATCAATTTCAGTACCAAAAAGGCATATTAATGGACACCAACAACCCTAAATAGTATTTTGGTTTTTGCTTCATAAAATATAACACTAATTTGATAAATTACAGAGCATTCTGTGAGTTTGAATTTTATCTTAAAAAATATTTTCAGATAATAAAACAGTTCGCTGGTGCAGACAACCAAGAAAAAAGGCCAGGCAAAGGGCCTAGTTTTCTCTCCAGGAGACTTAGGCCTTCTTCCACACCCTAGTACTTACTGTGCACAGTTTTCAGGAGGGGTTGGGAGCATGGGGTAACTCAACATCTTTGAGAACCTTGACCACTACAATTCACCCTGTGTGCAACACACAGTACTCCTAAAAAAAAAAAAAAAAAAAAAAAAAAAAACTCTCCCAAGAAATAATTCACGTCTAAGAGGCCACCCTCTTAGAATCGCTGGAGCCCTGCACAGACAGAATAGAGTCCTCACCACCTGACTGGCGCCCCACCGCTAGTCTCGGTGCCCTGACCCTCCCTCCTGGCTCCTGCCACTGCAGCGCCCAGACCCAGGGCTCACCGGATGATCACGAACATGACCAAGGAGTTTCCCACCAAGCCCACGACGAACACCAAGGAGTAGACCGCAGTGATGATGACCGGGATGGCTGGAGAGACGTGCGCAGCTTCCAGTGGCGCGTCCTCCTCGGAGCCCACGCTGCTGTTGCTGTCGGGCTCTGCCCATCCCGGGACCCAGCCACTGCCGTTGGGAAGGTGGCAGGTGCTGGGGGCACAGGTGGGGCCCAGATTCCCGCGGAAAATCTGAACCGGGGACTCCATGGTTGGGCGGCTGCTGGAGCGTGAGGAAAGGCTGAACCTGCGGGGCTGCGGAAGCGAGAGAAACGGATGACCTGGAGAGGCAAACTTTGCCTGTGCCCAGGTTAGCGCGCGAAGGTTGGCGGTGCTAAGGGCCCAGGACACGCTGATGCCCAGCCTGTCCGCATGTCCCTGGAGAGGGATAAGAAAGACGTCCAGCTGCCACCCTAGATAACAGACGCGCCACTGGGTGTTGAGAGGAACAGAGATCTCTCTCTCCTTTTCTCCAGCTACTGAGCTCAATCCCCCTGTCCCCGCTTTTCTAGGCATAGTCCCCTAGTAGAAAGGTCCCCAGACTGATGCTCGGAGTCCCTAGGGACAAGACCCAAGGACTGCGCTTCCAAAGCCCAAAGCTCACCTCTGGCTCTCGGATGCGCTTGTAGTGGTCCAGAAGACGCCCTGGCCGAAGCTAAACCGCTCGTTGCGGGGTGTTGCTCCAGCTCTCAGGGTCTCAGAACACACCGGGGCTCGCAGGCTCTCAGACTACTCCTCCTAGCTCTGCCCCAGGGCGCCTTTTCAGCTCCCAGGGCTCAGCGCCAGGCTCACAGGACTGGCGGTGCTCAGCCAGGCGGGATGCAGCGAGGATGTGTCTAGCTCACTCTGCGTGAGCTGGCAGGGATGTCGCGCTGCGCGCTCGCCCCGCCCTGCATGCTCACAAGCTGCCGGGGCTTTAAGGTTCAGCCCCGGGCCCCAAACTCGCCCCTCGGACTCCCCACTACGTGTAAAGTTCTCAGAGCCTCACAACAGCTTCTTTTGGATGGTTTGGCTGCCTTCCCACAGTCCTAATACAGAGAGCCGCTGAGTTGTTTAAATTTAGCAGTAAGGAAGTATGTGCCTATTGAGTACTAGTATACACCTAGATTATTCTTAATATGCCTATAATTTATTATAGGCACAGCCTATAATTTATTGTAGGCATAGTTCTCAGCTCACATTTTCAAGCGAGCAGAAGAATCATAGTTTTGTTTATTTGAATGACCCATCCAAATACAGTAGCGAAATAATCTAATTAGAATAAAACAGGTCATAAAATATTAATGATTTAATATACATAAATAGAATATTTCTGTTCCTTTCAGCCCTCTCCAGCTGGCACACAGACTGAACCTTGCAGCTATTACCTGTATTGTGTGGTTTTACCTGCAGAAGAATAAAATACTCTTCTTACTCAGGCCTCTGTGTTGGCCCATACAGGTGGTAATGTCTCCTTTATATTAATCCCTGCAGCCATCACTCATTACTGACTATAGGCCTTCTCTATAATGCCTCCAAGAACCTGAATCCCCATAGAGAAATTCAGACATCATCATTTCTTTGCATAACTCTGCCAGTTCAAGGATAGTGAGAGGCCCTCAAGCAAAGGAACCAATGGGACAAAGGCAAAGGTAGACAAGCAAAGGTGGGTTGGAGGAGGGAAGCCAGGCTCCCAAGGGGATCTTGGTGAAGAGTGGGAAAGGTTCCCCTTTTTAATTGGGTTTTGCAGGTAGGATTCCAGGAGATTAACCCTCCCTACTTTCTCAAGTGGATTCCTATCTAGGATTGACTTCTTGGAACACATATGGTTCCCCACTGCTTCCCACAGCTCACATGCATGTCCACACTGGGACACCATTATGGCTGATACAGTTATTCTATCCATAAGCTGACAGCAGAAGGGGACTCCTACCTCTCACAAGACACTGTTACTCTCAAAGAGGAAGTTTAAACACCAGTCATAGCTTGAAAATGCTCAGCTCTCTTGAGCAGTGTGATATAAAGAACAGAAAAGATCATTTTTGCCCAACAATCTACCTTCAACTCTGGACACCTTAGGTTTGAAAATAAGTTTTATCAAATTTTATATGTCTTTAAAGTCTGTTTGCAAACTCTCATTAGAAGATAACATCTACTTTCACAAAACATTGAACCAACTGAGACCTCTAAGCATCTCAGAGCCCTCTCTTCCTCTTTCTCTTCCTCTGTCACTCTGTCTCTCTGTCTCTGTCTCTCTGTCTCTGTCTCTGTCTCTCTCTGCCTCTCTGTCTCTGTCTCTCTGTCTCTCTGTCCCTTTGTCTCTTTCTTTCCCTCTCTCTCTCTCTCTCTCTGTTAGGAAGATGACGATGAATTTCCAAACATTCCTCCCAGTCGGATTCCATGCTACCAACAAACCAGCCCAGCAAAAGGTTTTATTTGAACTTCACAAAAATTGAAAGGTACCCAAATCAGAAAGAACCTAAAAATAATATGCTAAAAACAATAGCTGGAAAGGGCAGAATTATCCATTCATCTTTGTATACAAGTTCTGTCCTGAAAGTATCGGTGGCACAACTGTTTTAATTATATTGACATTGGCTCAATACTTTCTGGACAGGCCTCCCATATCTGTGACCTATTTGGCCATTTATTTATGATTCCATGCATCGATGATACAACTGGTCTATGCTACACATTTTTGAAAGGGTGTTTGCAATATTTATTATTCCTTTGCATTCATTTACCATACTGGTTAGTTGCCCTGCACCCAATTAATGGCTCACACAGCTGGCAATACTAGAACTGAATTCATAGGTTTTTCTGGCTCTAGCGGTATGCTGATTGAACAGAATGATTTCACATAAGGGAAGAAATGAAGAACCAGTCTTTCCCAAGAGACAATAGATATAGGAGGGTGTATTTAGCAAGATCCCTGTTAAACAGTAAGGTTTCTGCAGCATTTTTTCATCAGGTTGATTTTCCTGCCAGTCTCACCATGGCACCCTTATTCCCTTGCATGGTTCTAATTGCCCTTTGTCTCTTCAATACTGGTATTAGCTAGTCCTATACCATGTACACTAATACCTCACAGATGCCTCAAATACAGCCTTGTAAAACCTGAGCACATAATGTCTCCCCACAAGCTTGCTGTGATTTCTCCTATACTTCCTGTTTCAGTTAATGGCACCATCATTCAGTTGGTCACCCAAGCATAAGCCTATAGTTTTTCTAGGTTCTTCCTTCTCCTTAACTTCCGTATACATTCAAATCACTAGTATTCCCAATTTAATTTTCTAAATGGTTCTCAAAGCTATCATCTCCACTCTATTTTCCCTGCAATTGTCTTGCTTTGGGGTTGACTCATCTCTCACCTAGACTATTACAATAGCTTTATCACTGTTTTTTCTCTGAACGTTCCCTCCTGAAATCCATGAAGTACCACTTCCACTGAGCAATCCACCCACAACCTTAGCACACCCTCTCAGTCTGCAGCGCTTGACCCTGTGACTCTCCACTTTAATTCTCCACCTGGCTCTCACCTTAGCACCATCAGTGCTGGTAACATTGCAAGCTCACAACTAGGTGGCAGGCTTCCATGTTTTTGCATGTGCACTTCCATGTCTTTTCTTCCTAATAAATTCTTGCTTACTAAAGTGATACACTGAGATAGCTTTTTGTTAAAACAGTACCCTTGCAGGACCTGTGGCCCTGTTTCAGGGACCCCCAGGGATGGTAGCAGGGTGTGGAGCCCTGTGCAGGCCAGGCCAAGCCTGTAGGACCTGGCTGGGAAACTGGGAAAGCTGGGTGCATACAGGCCCCTATGCTGTAACTAGGCGACCCCGGTTGGAATCTGGCCATGAGAATTTTCTACACAATCTTTGAAGCTAATAAACTTCCCTGACTAGTTTATTTTAACAGCAGCAGATGTTAAACTTTAACCAGCATGCAACCTTACCCATCCTATTCTTATGTGCCACCAGGAGTCTTTGTCAACACCCTGTCCAGCAGACCATACCCTGGGATAAGACCTCCATGTTCCTTCTATTGTGGTTTAAACATAATAACTCTTATTCTAAATAGCATTCTCCTTTCACAATGATCTATGATGTGTATGTGCACCCCCTACCTTGGTTATCCAATAAAAATCTTTGGAGAGGGGTGCTCAAGGCTCTTCTTTCTCTGACATTCACCAAGACTCCTCTCTCCTAGCACAAGCTGCCTGGGTAGTTTTTGTTTCATTCATGGTGCTGAGGGATCTCTGCAGGTCAGGGGTTCCTTATCAGTCCTGTCCAAAGGTCCACTGAGAATTTGGACCACACCAAAAGTTCCTTAGTATTGGGTCCTTTTCAAAATCTCCACAGAGACATCTGGTCATTGACCTAATCCCATGCATCATTGCCAGCTAGGCTAACAAGGTGAGAAGGATTATTGTTGGCAATATAACAATAATGCATTGGATCAATAAAACATGACAGTGTTTTTTTATGTATTAATTTTGTAAACCCAAAATATAAATAAACCTTATGGTCTATTTGAACTCAGGGATGTTATCTAAGCATGGACATTTTGAACACGTCCAAATATCAAGAACCATTTGACATGGAGCCAATATGCTCATGTAGTTTCTTTTTTAAAGATTTTATTTATTGTATTAGAGAGGGGAGAGGGAAAAAGAAGGAGAGAAATACCAACAGGTGGTTGTTACTCATGTGCCCCCAACAGGGGACCTGGCCCATAGCCCAGGCATATGCTCTGACTGGGAATCACACAGGCAACCCTTTGATTCACAAGCAGGTGCTCAATCCACTGAGTCACACCATCCAGGGCTTATGTAGTTTTTTGATAGGGTCAAAAAAAATTTTTTTGGCTAGTATCACTTTTATTAATATTAATGTTATAGAAATTGCTGTGCTTGTCTTCAGAAGCACCTAGATATAGCATTTTTAAATTTATTTTTGTTTTATTACATCCATCCTCTTTCTCATTCCCTCTGTCCCCTTCCCCACCACCCACTCCCCACCAAAGCCAATACCCCTTGTTGTCCACATCCATGGTTCTTCCATACTAGTTCCTTGACTAAACTGCTCCCCTTCTTTGACTCCTCCTCTCCCCTCCCCGCTTCCTCCTCCCCTCTGACCACTAGAGATCTATTCATTGTATTCATGTATCTGGTTCTGTTTTGCTCATTTGTTTTGTTCATTATTGTCCTGAAATGGGTGACATCATAATAGGATCAAATTTAAAAGATATTTTGCAGGTTTCAAGCCAGGTCTCCAGCCAGATTTGTAGCTAGAGGCAGGTGAAAGGCAACCATACATTGATGTTTCTGTCCCTCTCTGCATCTCTCCCTACACCTCTCTCTAAAAATAATAAATCAAATCTTTAAAAAAATAAAGACCTTTTGGTGTAGGGCAAATGTCTGTGAATGTTTTGGACAGAACCAAGTGTCCACTTTAATGTCCCTTCATCAATGACTTTCTTCATGCTTCTGTACTAAGTAAAGTTCCATGACGTATGGTCTACAAGTCTCCAATAAACATGTGCAGGTTGCACAACTGCAATAGCTCACAGATGCCTTTGTGCCAAAGACATGAAGAGGACTTGAATATGCATTTTGGTGATTTGCTAAGTGTCTTGAAAGGGAGAATCATTTTGCCTACTCTTTTATTAAACACTTTTTCTCCATAATACTTACCAGAGTTCATTATAATTGTTAATAATTATTCATACTTTTTAAAAAAATTTAGATTTGGTCTCTCACACCAGATTATACCTTACCTTGGGAAAGAGATAGCCTTTGTCTTTTCTATTACACCCTCAAATCTTGCCCTCTTACCTGTCATTAAAGACGTTCAGCAATAACTGGTGAGTGAACTGATCTGGAGATACCGCATCCTGGCTTTCTCAAAGCTGGGGTGGCTGCACCCAGAGTCTTAAGTTCATGTAACTGCTTCTTTCTTCTTTAAGCTCATTGCAGGTTGATCTCTTATCAAATTCACAAGAAAGTGACTTGATCACAGTTTGCCAGTGGGTTTTTTAGCCTCTGTGACAGAAATACCAAAGCATCCTCATCTCAAGATACTTTCTGGCATTAACCAACAACAAATCACTGAGAACACATTTTTTAGCTCTAAGTGCACTTTATCTATAGTTATAAGTAAAGTACTTGCACTGACCAGAATAATAGAGATAAAATTCTAGTATATTAATTACATATGTTTTATACCATTATATAATAATGTATAGTATTTTAGCATTTAATTTTTCCTTTCTATTTCATAAGTTCTTCTTCAATATTATGATAAAATCTCATGCTTATGACAACTTGACTCCACATAAGCAGCTGTCCTCACTGTGTTCACAGACACAGGTCAGGTTCCCCTGGCAACCAGAGCAGCCTGAAGGCCTATCAATGCTCTGCTCATTTGGTTTTCAATTTATTTTGGCCATCAATCTGGTAAAAAAACAAAACAAAACAAAACAAAAAAGAAAACAAATTAAACAAAACTACTTTTATCATAATAAGTAAATTTTTTTTGCCTTCAAAAGACTGTCTAGTAGAGGCACCCTATCAATTATCTAAATTAGAACAACAGACTTCTGGTCAAGATGGTCAAGATGGAGGCATAGGTAAGCATGGCTCACCTCCTCAAGTAAGAATAGAAAAAATAACAACCAAATCTCAAAAACAAATAACAACTATAACTGTCAGAAAATTGATCTATATAGAAGTCTAATAATCAAGGATTTAAAGAAGCCACATTTGTCCAAATGGATAAGAGGAGCAAGAGGCTCAAAGATGGGTGGAGAGGAGGTGTGGCTCAGACAAGCAGCAGCAGAACAGAAAGTCCCACACTCATGTGTGGTGTAGGTGGCAAAAGAAGCTGCCAGATGGATTTTTGCAGCATAAAGGGTCCATATGGTCTTAGAACATATGAAAACCCCAGGGCAATAAATAGAAGGTCACCAATCACATACAGGAAGTAGGTAAGGTGACTGGAAATGGGGCAAGTGTCAGGAAAATTTCCAGAAGCCAGACAGTGGCACTGACCCCTCTCCAAGACGACAAACAGAGCCATGAAGTGATGAAGCACCCCAAGCAACTACCTAAGGCTCTGCTACACATAATGTATAGGGCTACATAGGCCATGGTACTAAAACAGGGAGTAAAACCACAGGGAAGCTATCAAATTGAGGAAGCAAATAAATATGGCTCAAATGAAAGAAAAAACCAAAACTCCAGGAAAAGAACTAAATGAAGCAGAGATACCCAGCCTATCAGATGCAGAGTTCAAAACACCCGTGATCAAGAAGCTCAGAAAACTCATAGAGTATGGAGAAAACGGGAAGACATAAGGAAAAATATACAGGGAACCAACAATGAAGAGAAGGAAGTCAGGATTCAAATCGATGATTTGAATGAAGTAAAAGGAAGAAATGAGCATTCAACCAGAACAGAAAGAAGAAGCAATAATTGAAAAAAACAAGGAGAGAATTAGGAACCTCTGGGACAACTTTAAACATACCAACATCCAAATGATAGGGTACCAGAAGGAGAAGAGCAAGAACAAGAAATTGTAAACACATTTGAAAAAAATAATGAAAGAAAACTTTCTTAATTTGGGAAAAGAAATGGACACACAAGTCCAGGAAGTATAGACAGTCCCAAACAATTTGGACCCAAAGAGGACCACACCAAGACACATCATAATTAAAGTGCCAAAGGTTAAGGATAAAGAGAGAATCTTAAAAACTTCAAGAGAAAGGCAGAGAGTTACCTACAAAGAAGTTTCCATAAAACTATCAGATGACCTTTCAAAAGAAATGATGCAGACAAGAAGGGTATGGCAAGAAGTACTCAAAGTGATGAAAAGCAAGGACATACAACCTAGATTACTCTATTCAGCAAAGCTATCATTTAGAATGGAAGGGCAGATAAAGTGCTTTTCAGACAAGGTAAAACTAAAGGAATTCATTTTCACCAAGCCATTATTACATGAAATGTTAAGGGAGGTATTTAAGAAAAAGAAGATAGTCAAAACTATAAACATTAAAATGACAACAAACACAACTATCAACAATGGACTTTAAAAAATAAAAGCAAACTAAGCAAACAACCAGAACAGGAATAGAATCATAGGTTATCAGCACTGAGAACTCGTCACGGCTGAGAGAAGGTTTTAGAGTGGGGAAAGTCTTACCCTTTCGCATTAGCATAGAGGTTGTACCTCTCTAATAAACATCAAAGCTGGCAGCATTTATACTTGGGCGTTCCCCAGGGTAAATACAAACATAGTGTTATGATGGATAGTTATTACAAATAAACCTTATTTTTTTAAATGAAACCTAAAAATTCTCCTGGGGATCCTTTCATAACGTTTCCTGAACCCACCCTTCCAAATCCCCAATACAGTCTACCCAAAATGAGTCTGGAAGAGAGGAAGATGCTTCTCTACTTGTCTTTATTTTCCCACTCTTGTAAAACACTCATTAGTAGTGTAGCTGGAGGCACTTCAGATCTTTATCTTCTGAGAACTGAAGCAGAAAAATACATTTTAAAGTGAGCATATTATTTAAGTAGTGCTCATATTCATATAACTGTCCTATGATTTCTTTTTATGTATAAAATTATGAATTTCAAGAAAAAACAAGGTCAAGAGCTTTTAATCTTTGGGAATAACCATAACTACTAATTCACAACCCAGCGAGCATGGAAATTTAGGTTAGGTTTACAAAGGCACTGAAGGTTGACGAACTGATTGACTGTGCTTTTGGAGGATGACTGGGTTTCCAAGAACTGAAGTATTTCTTGGATCCTGAAAAGCCACTCTCTGCCTTGCTCTGGGATAGTCTAAAAGACACTGTACAGATCCCCAGAGTGTAGCCAGTCACAATGCCCCCTTCTCACTCAATTCACTTGACCTCACCAATCTCTTTGTCTTACATTTAAAGACTGAAAAGCATTTTGATTTAATATTTATAATAATATTACTACTGATGTTCTACAATAGAGTGTCTGGCACCCACAAAACATATATTGACTGAATGCCATTAAAAATAATGGCAGGATATATGTTACACTTCATAGTAAAGAAGCAAGAATGGATTAATGAGGTTGAAATCAGAGAAGGTACTGCCAGAAGGTTAGCAGGTGTTTGAAAGGTAGCAATAACTTTAGACATGATTTACCCACTTTAATAGTATTTTCTTACTTTTTCTTACATACTTTAAAAATATATTTTTGAATTACATTTTGCATTAAATATTATTTTATATTAGTTTTAATTATGTAGCATAGCAGTTAGATAATCACACACTGTTTTACAAATTGTTCTCCCTGAAATTTCTAGTTTCATCTAGCACCATGCAGTTACTATAATATTATTAACTATATTTTATATGCTGTACTTTACATCCTCATGACTATTTGTAACCACCAATTTGTATTTCTTAATCCTTTCACTTTATTTACCCAGTTCCCCTTCCATATCTATGAGTCTGTTTTGATTTCGTTCATTAATTTTGTTTTTAGCTTCCACATATTAGGTGAAATCACATGGTATTTATCTATTGCCAATATATTTCACTTAGCATAATACCCTCTAGGTCCATCCATATTGATGGAAAGATTTCATTCCTTTTTATGGCAGAGTAATATTACATTTTATAAACAAGGTCTGTCCTGAAAATATCATCCATGCAAACTTTTAATTATATTGACATTGCTCAATACTTTGAAGGCAGACCTCATATGGCCTATAACTTTTTTATCCACTCATCCACATATCTTACTTATGGGCAAAGCGATAAAGTTCAAGGCTGCAGAATAAATCTGCAGAAAACAAGCTTGTAGACTCCTTTGAATCCTACGTAGTATCGTGTACATTTAAGATTAATAAACTCATTGAGTTTAACAAAATGTAGGAGTTCATGAGTCCAAAGAGTTCAGACTCAGAATAAGATTTGTATTTGAAGTCAGTGCTTGCCAAAAATGTTACATGTTTTGCAATAAATTTCACAGTTATTCACTTAGCACTTACAGTCTAGAAACAAAATCCCCTGAGTGGAGAAGCCACAATAGCTTATGACACCTAATAATACCATCTCTGACTGACTCTTTTGTCTTATAAGAAAAAAGATCTTCAATTTCTGGCATTTTTACAGCATATGCCATTAAAATTAAAAGGTTTAGACTGCACTGAAAGAGTGATATTTTAAAAGATCAAAGACTAGTTTTCAAAAACATAAGTTTGAATAACCTACCCTAAGAAATAAAGAGATAATTACAATACTATTTCAGGTGACACAGAGGTAAATTCTGTTTGATTTTATTTCTGATTTCTCTCCTCTAAACCTGTAGTTTAACAGAATGTGAAAATAAGGACATTTGAACACCAGAGGGAGTAGCTGCTATAAAATATTACTTTTGGTAAAGAGATAAAAGTAAATTAAAACAGAACTCACATATAAATACTTTCAATAATATAGCAAAATTTGAACTCAGTATTACTCAAAAGTACTGTTATATTTTATTTCAGAATTGGTGCAGCATATGAAAACATCTCTTTGTGCTGATGCAATCATATCATAAATTTGTACAAGTCTGCTTTTGTTAAAATACTTCATATGACAATATTTCACTTGGTCAGGATATTTCTTTGTGCCTTGTGTAAAATAACCATGACTATAAAACAGTCTCCCAGGGGTTAAGCTACATAATCATGATCATTTAGTAAGTGACAGAACTAGGAATAGAATCATTCTTTTAAATCCCACCCAGTGATCTTTTCACCTCTTCAGGATGCACAAAAATTTTAGTTTGAATGAAAGCAGTGATGAGTCATAAGGATAAAATTAAAGTGTGAGAAGAATGTCAAGCATTTGCTTTAATCCTGAAGTATGAACTGCAGTTTCATGTTTCTTGTGCAAAAGTTAGTGAATGTACTTTATGAAACACAGACAAATAGTCACAATGGAAATTATTGTGAATAAGTACCTCAGTGTTAGTATAGTAAACTCCCTTTTAAAAAGGGTATATTTAGACAACTAAAGCAAATAGAAGGAAAGGCTGATCAATTCCACAGTCAATGCAAAGAAAGGTATTGAATAAGTGAATACTGCAAATATGTTTATTTGGGGAAAGTTATTGGTATGAACAAGATTATATAGCACATGTGAAAGTAACATAATTATAAATAATTACAATTTATCAGGTTTAGTTGGTAAACATTGAGAAAGTATCATTTATAGCTCAAAATAGACAAAGATTTATATTTATTAGTTTAAAAAGTCATTACTTGCTTTGGTAATATAGTCATATGAGGCAAATATCAGAACTGTTAACAAAGGTACTAAGAAGTTTTGCTCCTTCTTTACCTATCTCTGCCTTTTCCATTATAGCCCCACCTTATGTAAGTAAACTACATTTTTGAGTTTTTGTTTTGTGCATGTTTTATGCAAATACAATTAACTTGCTTTCTCTATATTTTTATTCAAAAAATATTCAATGTTCTGCATGTATTTTCCATATAGCAGTAAATACTGGAAATATTTGTGTACAAACATAGTTATCTCATTCTTTTAAAAATTAAATTATTATTTAATTTATTATATATTATATATTAATTTATTATATATCTGGTATATATTATACCAGAGCTTGTACAATAATCCCTTCACAAATATTTGAATTCTTTTTTCTGTCACAAACAATGCTGAAAGTGTGGTTATGTCATTGTGCACATGCATGTGCAGAGGTGAGAAGTTTTGATCAGAAGGTAAATAGAGTAGTGTGCTGAAATTAGCTGATATAATTTAGAGCATCTTTAATCAGCTTTAAGAGATACTGCTAAGTATTAAATTACATAAACTTGCAATCAAATAAATTATATCATAAATAAAAGCAATACTTAAAAGCAAATCACTTCCAACTATTTCATAATATTATTTATTCTTTGGAGGTTATGACTGTTGTATTAGTACGTTACTGCCTGCTTCTTACCAACTCCAAGTTCCATAGAATCACATTAGTAGCTGCAATTGGCAAGGATAGGAACACCTAAACCTCAAAAACTGGCAAATGCTACAAATTAGAGTTATTTTTCTACCCCACAGAGTTAGCTGTTGAACATTTATCCCCATACCACTCATTGATGACTTGAAACTATTTGCCATTCATAACAATTTTGTAGATTTTTGTAGATTTTACTTTGCTAAACTGAAATTAAGCTTTTTTAGTTGATATATGATTCTCACCTGCCACAGAATTTACTTCTTTTGAGTCTCCTTGTCTTTCATAGCAATATAGTTATTTGTGCAAGTTCAATAAGAATGTGTTCTTCTTTTTATCAGAATATAATGAGAAAAATCAGTGTCTTTGGTGGTGTCAGGTTTCGTAAATTATACAGTCATATAATTTCTTAATTTTCCCACAATGATTTATTATTATTATTTTTCAATTTGTGGTAATATAAGAAAGGGAGGTTTTTTTTTTTTTTAAAAAAAGAGAATTTATTTATTATTTTCAGAGAGAAGGGCAGGGAGGGAGGAAAAAAGGGAAAAAAGCATCAATGTATGGTTGCCTTTCACCTGCCTCCAGCAAAGGACCTGGCTGGAGACCTGGCTTGCACCCTGGTTATGTGCCCTGACTGGGGAATCCAACCAGTGACCTTTGCGTTTGCAGGCCGATGCTAATCTACTGAGCCACACCAGCCAAAGCTGATTTATTATTTTTTATATGAAATTTTCCCCATTTAAAAAATTGGTTAGCTAGTACTTTAACTATTTAAATATTTGTGGTTATTATGTCACAAAATCAATTCTAAATTTAATTTCTTTTTTCTTTTTTAAAATTTTATAATTTCTGCATATAATCTTAATAATTAATCCCTTCTGTTTTTGTTTGGTTTAATATGTTACTGTTTTTCTAACTTTTTTATTTGATGGGCAATTTGTTATTTTTTAAAAAAGAGATAAAATATTTATGGCTATAAATTTTCCCATGAGTTCTAATTTTGTTTTATTTCAAAAGTTCTTAAATGTAATGTTTTCATTATCTTGTTTTCAGGAACTTATCTAATTTTGGTTTATATATCCTCTTTGATCTAAGTCTAAGCGAGATTTTTCTCACATGGTAATATGAAAATGTTTTTTTCTGTGTTTTAAAATTTAAAACTAAATTCTATTCTTTTAATATTTAAATTTATTTTATTTCTTATTATTTTTAAAGATTTTATTTATTATTTTCAGAGAGAGGGGAAAGGAGAGAGACAGAGAGGAAGAGAAACATCAATGTATGGTTGCCTTTACCTGCCTCCAGCTACGGGCCTGGTTGGAGACCACGCTTGCAACCTGGTTATGTGTCCTGGCTGGGAATTGAAACAGCAACCTTTGGGTTTGCAGGCTGGCACCTTACCCACTGTGCCACCAGCCAGGGCTTTAAATTTATTTTATTTTTAAGAGTTAATTGTTATTGTATTTTTTCATTACCATGTATTCCCCCATACTCTTTTTCCTCTCCTCCCATCCCCACATGCAATTGTCACACTGTTTTCCATGTCCATGAGTTCTGTTTCTTTTTTTTTTTTTTTTTTTGCTTCATCACTCCATGCCCCCAACCATCTCCCAGAGCATTCAGCCTACTCTGTCTGTAAGTCTGTCTCTATTTTGCTTGTTAATTCAGTTTGTTCATTAGACTCTATATTTTATTTGTCTTTCTCTAACTGGCTTATTTTACTTAGCAAAATGTTCCCCAGGTCCATCCATGCTGTTTTAAAGGGTAAAGTTTTCTTCATTTTTACAGCCAAGAAGTATTCCATTGTGTAAATGTACCATACCTGTTTTATTCACTTGATACTTGGGCTGTTTCCAAATCTTGGCTATTGTAAATAATGTTGCATATGTATAATATGCATATACTAGGAACATACATAGGGTGCATATGTTCTTTTGAAATAGTGTTTTGGGTTTCTCCAGACAAATTCCTACAAGTGGAATGTCTGCATCATAAGGCAGTTCTATTTTTAACTGTTTAAATTAAGTCCATACTGCTTTCCACTGTGGCTGCACCAATTTTCACTCCCACCAACAATGTAGTAGGGTTTCTTTTCTCCACATCCTCACCAGCACTTCTTGTTTGTTGATTCATTGACAATCAACATTCTGACAGATATGAGGTATTACCTCACTGTAATTTTAATTTGCATTTCTCTGATGATTAGTCCACTGAATATCTTTTCATGCATCTATTGACCATCTGTATGTGCTCTTTGGAGAAGTGTCTATTTAGGTCCTTTGCCCATTTTTTGGGGGGGCTTTTTCTTTTTTTTTTTTAACTTTATTGTTGTTGTATTACATCCATCCCCTTTTTGCTCCCCTCTGTCCCCCTCCCCACCCACCCATTCCCCCCAAAGTCAATCCCACCTGTTGTCCATGTCCATGGTTCCTTTATACTAGGTTCTTGTCTAAGCTGCTCCCCTTCTTTGCCTCTACCTCCCCCTTCCCCCCAACCCCTTTCCCCCTGACCACTGGGTTTTGGTGTTGAACTATATGTAGTATCACATCCATCTGCAAATAATTGGGATGCCATTTGCTTTGTCTTCTTGTCTGATTGCTGTGGCTAGGAGTTCCAATACTACATTGAACAAGAGTGATGAAAGCAGATAATCCTGTCTTGTTCCTGATCTTAAGGGGAATGCTTGTAGCTTTTGCCCATTGAGTATGATGCTGTCAGTGAGTTTGTCATATATGATCTTTATTACTTTGAGGTATGTTTCCTGTATTTCCACTTTGCTGAAAGCTTTCATCATAATGGATGCTGGATTTTATCAAATGCTTTTTCTGCATCTATTAATATGATAATGTGGTCTTTATCCTTTATTTTATTTATGTGCTATCATGTGTATTGATTAGCAAATATTATACCAACCTTGCATCTCTGGAATAAATCCCATTTGATCAAGGTATATAATCTTTTTGAGATATAGTTGTGTTCAGTTTGGTAATATTTTGGTGAGGATCATAACATCTATATTAATCAGATATATTGGCCTATAATTTTCTTTCTTTGTAGTATCTTTATCTGAATGTGTGACCAAATTCACCTGTGAAACCATCTTGTCTAGGGCTTTTGATTTGGGGAGGTTTTTGATTATTGCTTCAATTTCACTAGTTGTAATTTGTCTATTTGACTCTCAGATTTTTCCTGATTTCATTTTAGAAGATTCTATGTTCTTAGGAATTTATCTAGTTCATCCAGATTGTCCAATTTGTTGGCATACAGTTGTTCCTAATATTTTCTTGTCATCCTTTCTCTTTTTTTAAATTTTATTGTTGTTGTATTATATCCATCCCCTTTTTGCTTCCCTCTGTTCCCCTCCCCATCCACCCATTCCCCCCCAAAGTCAATCCCACCTGTTATCCAGTCCTACGTTGAATTGACGGCTGTGTCAAATTCTAGGCTTCACAAAGAAGGAAAATTAGGGAGTAAGTGTTTAGCAGAGGGAGTTCTTTTGAATTATTTCAGTTACACCAAAGAAATGCTCTTTATATTCATACTGTCCTTAAATATTGGCAACAGCTACTCTAGTAGTATTGTCACACCAATTCCAAATCAAAGTAAACACTGAGGAAAGTGGAATGCAGCCCATCAAACAGATTTTCCTTTAAATGAGACACCGCTAAGACATAAAATGGTGCTTGGGAGAGCTTAGGAAGGTATTGTTGATTATGGAAAGATTATTGAACTTTAAAGACTCTTTAGTGTAAAAAATATATATGTAGGCTTCCAATGTGTTACTATGAGTACAAGATGTTTATACGAAAACTAAAATCTACTAATCAAAAAGTAACAGTTACATCTTAGTCATTCTACTTTCTAGAGTTCACTTGGGTTAAAGTGTATACAATTGCAAAGTTGATTTCACCAGTTTATTACTTTAAATGTGTTTATTTACCATAACACTTACATTGCATTAGAATTTAAAAAGAAATGCCTTGTAGAGTGATCATCCATAGGTACCATATATCTGTATGCCCATTAAGTATATATATATATATATATATATCCATATTATCGACACACATTTTTATTAAGAATTTTATTTCTATTTCTTTTACAGTATTTCATTTAATGATCATATTTTACATAAACAACCTGATATTATTGAAAATTATACTTTACTATTCGTCTAAATCTATTCTTATTTCTTTAGAATAATTGCTTAGAACTTCTAAGTCAGAAAGATCAAAAGGCTGAAAAAGATGCCCCCGCCATGGCTTCAGTTACTACTGCTTCATGCCAGGCCAGGCCTGGGTAGGGGCTCTAGCTGGAGCAGGGGCTGGACCCCGTGAAGGCCCTTCCTCTGGGTCTGCAGTGCCCTCGAGCTCTGGAGAATGACCTGGAGCAGGAAAAAGAAACATTTCACGCATGTACCTGACTTTCCACTGTTGTTTCAGAAACAGAAGAGATGCCACCGCCCATAAAAACAATCCTGCCCATGAACCACCCCTTCCCAGATCATTTTCCCAACTACGGTCCCCTCACCTTCTGGCCTTGACTCACAGGGCACTGGATGCTCCAGTTCCATCTGAAGAAGGTGAGCCAGGAACAGCAGATGTGAAGGAGGGAAGTTGAACCGCACCAAGGCCTGCTTCAGCTGGAACCAGGGAAACTGGGACAGCTGGCCAAAGCCCTGCCCCATGTCAGGCCAGGTTCCCTCCATAGACACAATGGCCCTGGGGAGAGGCAATTGGGCAGAAGTGTCAGAGTCCTGGCCTTCTCTATATTCACTGCCCTCCCAAGGCATCCTTGTGTCAGGTAGAGGCTCTGGCTGGCCCCTGGCCATCCATGGGAGAGCCACATGGATGTGGCTAAGCCCTGTGTGGTTGTCCTGGGTCTAGCAGGCAGGGCCATGCAGCATGTTCCACACAGAATTTGTGTCAGTCTTTCTTCTCTGTGACATTTCTCCTGAAGGTCCTGTACACTGCCCACCCCCACCTCCATGCTCCTTCTCATCTGGACTGAGGCCTGACACAAAGTGATGAGCAGGCTTTCAACCACATCTCCTGTTTTGAGCCTGGTCATGGTGGTCAGGAGAAATGAACGTGGAGGAGGTAGGCAGAAGCGGATGGGACCGACTGGTGTGGGTTTGGGATTCTAAGGCTGTCCCTGGTCAGCCTCCCCTCTGGTTCTACTAGGCTAGGGACCCACTGCCAGTTCTCTTTGATTCCTGTCCTTCTGGAATAAACAGGCCCCAGAGATCAGGCCTCCCCTGGCAATCTTATGTGTAAGATCACTGTTCTGCCAGGCACTCTCCACCCACCACCTCCACTGTCTTGACATAGGAAGTTCTCCTTCTGGACCCAAAGAGCACTCACCTGTTAATTGGATCTTGTGGTGTGTCACCCTGGTCATAGGAAGGAGGTCTGCCTCCATGAGTCAAGAAGGCCATGATTGCATCGGATCTGATGGATGGAGGAG